>UELV01087798.1:8869-19777 GCA_900490015.1 Megastigmus stigmatizans | reverse complement strand
GGGTGGGAGATGCGGTGGTGGCGTCGACTATACTACTCGGTCCCCCTTTCAAAGTCGAAGCTCGGCCGCGCGCGCACACATGCGAAGCGAGAGTCGTCGGGCGCTCGGCCACACACAAATTAACGATATTGCCAGTATTGCAGCATATATATATATATATTTTCGGCTGCCTCTCTCTCACTCTCTCTCTCTATCTGTCGCGCGCGACGCGGCAAGTGCGCAGCTCTCCAGAGATAGTAGTAGTTGTGGAGAGGCGGCGGCAACGGCGGCAGCAACGGCGGCGGCAACGGCGGCGGCACACATTTATATAGGAATACGCGACCCGGCCTTTCCGCGCGCACGCACGACAGAGACGTAAATGTGGCGGCGGCGTCGGCCCCGTCTATCTCCCTCGCAGTCGTAGCATAGTGGCACTAGTGCCGTTGTCTAGTAAAGGGCTCTCTCGCCCGGGGCGAGCACACATACAGCAGAAATAGAGAGAGAGAGAGAGAGAGAGATAGAGAGAGAGAGGGATGAAATATTATAATACGTCAGTTGGCAACGGGGCCGAGTTTCGAAGCCTCTTCCCTGCAGTACACTGCAGCCCTTCGCTTCTCTCTCTCTCTCTCTCTCGCTCGCTCTCGTCTCCTCCTCCCCGCAGCGATTGTTTCATTAAAGAACGCACCTACCCTTCCCTATTCTCCTCCTCCACCTCCTCTTCCTCCTCTCGACAGTCCTCCCGCCGCGAGAGGAAAGCACCAGAGAGAGCGAGAGAGAGAGAGAGAGAGAACTAGAGCTGCGAGGCGCAGCAACTTCGATTTTCACGCGAGCCACCCGTTACGTCCTGTCTGTTCGCGAGCGAGTGCGAGGGTGTGGTTTGATTAATGACCTATTCGATCGCTTTCTCTCTCTCTCTCTCTCTCTCTTCCACCCACCCTCTACACCTCCCTCTATCTCCCTCTTTCTCCTTCTCTCCGCCGCTGCCACCGCCGTTGCCGTTGCCGTTGCCGTTGCCGCCACTCGAACGCTGGAGCGAAAGAGCGTGGGGGGGGGGGGGGGGACTATTTATTCTATGCAAAGTTCTTGGACATACATAATTAAAGCTTGGCGCGCTAGCGAGAGACGAGCCGAGGCCTCGTGCATTTATAAAATTAAAATTTTTCCATCCCCTGCAGGCCTCTTATTATTATACCTCGCTGAAAGAAGAGTGTGTGTGTGAGAGAGATAGAGAGAGAGATAGAGGATGAAGTACAATACCGTGTGTGTATGTGTGTGTGTGGGTGTGGGTGCGCGCAAGAGCGGGCGCTGTTAGATAACGGCGTCGCAATAAATTCTCGACGGGCAAAAATGCATTATTATGCGCTACGCACGCTCTTTTCTCTCTCTCTCTCTCTCTCTCTCTCCCTCTCCCTCTCTCCCACTCCCTCTCTCTGCCGAGCCGCCAATGTGCACGACGATATTCTGAATTGCTTTTTAAGACTAAAGAAAGTCGCTCGCATGCATTATATTTATGGAGCTCATTAATGGCATGGTCGTCGTCGTTATATATATCTATTCCTTTTTCGAGTATATAAGTTTCGAGAAGCAGCTTTTCTCGCGTTGAAAAATATAACAGCGGGCGCGGGTTCCGATGGCGTAGAGACGGAATAACGCGCGTGTAAAGTGCGAAAGCCGGGGGCAGGGGTGTTTGGGACTCTATAGCCGTGTACCCCGGATCAGCATGTAAGTGCAGCGGGAATAGGGGAAGAGAGGAGGGGGGGAGGAGGAGGAGGAGGAGGAGGAGGCGGTAGAGGGTGGCGGTCGGCCGATAGGCGCAATGCCGCCACCGTCCGCGCGTAGGCCTAATCCGTTTTCGAGCGGCGAGCGTAAAGCAATCGACGCAAGCCCTGGGTAAACGGATAGTTACACGGAAGTAGAGCTCGATTCACCGGCCCCGCGCGAGCAATCGGATTAGCCTCCGGGCCAGCTCCTGCCACCTCTGCACCCTCCTACACCCCCTTCTACCCTCTCTCCCTCTTGCTACAACTCTCTTTCTCTCGCACGCACCTATACAACCCTATACCCTACTATACACTCACGGTGTTCTATGTACCCTCGGTCCGTTATATCTTGATGCGTCTTTGGAGATGAGGGATTAGAAAAGTCGCGGTGTCAGTAACGAGCTGCGAGATATTTGCACGCGTAAATATCGTGGTTCGCTACGCAGCTAAGCGGGGGAAGTCCTTACACGCTTCGGAGCTGTATACTCCTGTCTTGTGCGTCAACAGTGCTTTTCTCTCCCTCTCCCCCTTACTCTCTCTCTCTCTCTCTCTCTCTCTCTCTCTCTCTCTCTCTCTCTCTCTCTCTCTCTCTCTCAGCCGCGTGACTCCTCTTAACCATGTTGTGATGTAGTTTAAGTGCTTTGCCTGCCATCCTATTTATCTCGCGTCGAGCTGCTGTTGTGCTCACGTTTATAACTGCAGTTTCGACAACAGGCGAATAACATGTTCATTCGAAAATTGAGAAAAGTCGATAATTGTGGCTTGCAAGAAAGATAAAGTATATACACAAATATTTGATTTGTGCGAAGCCGATGGAAATCTTGAGAGAATGAAAATTCAATTTTTATACGCAAGTAGATGGTGCCGAGTACTGTAAGACGCCAAGTGACAAAAATATCATTTTCACTGGAAATATTTGTTAAACGGGTAATATTAAACGTTTGATAACGATTAAAGAGAAACAGACTCTCGCAGATTTAGCGAATTCACTAGAAGATCTGCTCTCTCCTCGTAATATCCGCTACATCTTATATAAAGTTTCGAAAATAGAAAAGCCAAGGAAGATATTAATAAATCACGCTGCCGATCAACGTATATCGAGAGCTTTAAAATTAGATTGATAATTAGAAGCTCCGCTACTCGGGCATATTATTCTCGACATTCCCAAAGTAACCGCGCGCCGTATTCCGTTATACGGAATCCCCGAGATTAGATAATCAGAACCGCGTCTCTTTTCTCTAAATGTAAGTACCCTATGTATTAGCTATGAATTTCCGTTCGATCATCACGAGCAGACAGCGAGTAAAGAACAAAACGACACTTGGCATCGCGTATAAGAGCGGCTGTCATCGCGCGCAGTTGTGATCAGGTGGCGTAACGACTGCCGCGCTCAGGAGCTGGCTATAATGAGCGCCGGTAGGCCGCGATGCCGAGCGCAACTCGATTTATCGCCACTGCCCGATCCTAGATAAGATCCTCGCGGCTTGATTCGCGGCCGGACTCGTCCGATATTCCCTGGGGGACGAGAGAAAGAGAGAGGGACTCTAACTAATACCGGACGTCTCTTGCTCGTCCTGTCCGCGGGCCGCTATTGCCACTCGCTCGGTTGGCCGCAGCCCTTTTTTGCGCGCGATCTCGTGACGCTCGGCCGTATATTTCACGGGCGGACCGAGGAGACACAACCGCGGCGGCGTTCCGCTTTTTCCACTCGCTCGCCTTTTCTTTCTTAATCGTGAAGAAACACGGCGTCGCATATAAATAAGAATTTATAGACGATGAAAAATGCGCGCGGCGGCAGGGATGAAAAACGCGGCCGCGCTGCCGGTGGGTGGAGGTCGGTGGTGGGGGCTGGTGGCGACGGGGGGAGAAAAGAGTTGTGCAAAACTTAGGCTCGCCTACTTTCCAGCCGCCTTCTCTCTTTCTCTCTCTCTCTCTCTCTCTCTCTCTCTCTCTACGGCTTCCACTACGGCAGCAGCGGCGGCCTTTTTCACTTTCGTCTCCTTCTATCTATCCGCCTTATAACGCGGCCGCCTGCGCCGCTCGCTAGCTCGCTCGCTCGCGACGTAAATTTACGGTAGGGTCGGCGGAGGCCGAGGGGAGGGAGGAGGCTGGCGCGGAGTAAAAGTTTCGCGCGAAAAGCGAAAACTCTCGCTAATGGCTGTTTTTCTTGGCAGGAATACTTTAAAAAGGTGAAATAAAAATGAAAAAAGTTTCCTCCTGCAGCCGAGCCAGTTCTCTCTCTCTCTCTCTCCCCTCGCTCCTCGCTCCTCGGCCGAGCTTCGCTAACTTGTCGGGGTGCACCTCCACCCCTTTCGCGCGCGGCGTCGGCATCAGCGGCGGCCCCTTTCGTTAGCTTCTTTCCTTCTGCAGCCTAGAGCCAAGGCTCCGTCTCTCCCTCTCTCTTTCTCTCTGAGCGAACGAGCGAGCGAAGCACCGACGAAACACAGACGCAGAAGAAAAAAATGGGAGGAGTGGTGGGGGGAGGGGGAAGGTGGGAGCATAATTCGCTGCTATTAAGCCGGGGCTTTCCCGCCCCTGCAAGCGCGCGATATCTCAAGCAACTTTCTTTTTTCTTTGCCCGTTGTACTCGCTCGCCGGATAGATATGAAAATTTCAAATGCATATTTATACGGGGCCGCGCGCTCGGGCTTCTATCGCCGTCCTCCCTCTCTGGAAACTCGCTTCTTAACGACGTTTCACCGAGTCTATGTGCTCGGGACACCTATAGGACGTGCCAATATCGTTTCGATTGCGGATCGCGTTGACGGAGATACGCGTCGATATGTGCAATGCGTATTGGTCAGAAAATGTCTAATCGTTGCTCCGCGGTGTCGCTCGGTTGTGCCTCTTGTACACGCGGAGTATAAGCGTCGAGGAGGTCCGCTACGTTTGCAAATCTCTCGTGCAAAGAAACTGCGATGCTTCGGCCAGAACGAACTGCAAGCGTAAAATCCGGTATACAATATACACTTGAGGAGTTTCAGCTGCTTTTTATCGGCGGCAACTGAGACGCGCAGCTCAGCCGTACACACAAGCGGCGCTCGCGGTCTTCCTCCTCCATCTCCTTCTTTTCTCTCTCCCCCTCTCTCTCTCTCTCTTCCGCTCTTTCTCTCGAGCTCGAGAAATCCCTCGTTTAAATAAAGATCCGCTCGCGATGTTTGCGGCTCGCATTTAACCGGGGTAAAGAGAGGAGGAGGATGAGGCCGAGGGAAAAGACGAGATGAAATACGGCGGACCGCGAGCGGCGGAGAGAAGCGCGAAAGCAAAAGTAGCAGAAAGCGAACGCTTATATTGATCTCTTCCTTTCTTTCTTTCATTTCTTCGTTCCTTCCTTCCTTTCCCTCTGTACTTTTTTTCCTTTTTTTTTCTCCTTTTGCAAACACGCCACAAAGCGTCGAGTCGAAAAATATACACGCGTATTTTGATTTGTTTTCGCAGCGCGGCTCGATGGCCGAATAAAATCATTTCTGAGCCGCACTGAAACACAAAGTGCGTAGTGCTGTTTGATAAAGCAGCCGCGGCGGCGGTGACGACGACGCGGGTGGAAAAGAAAAGAAACTGTAGTTCGTTAGCCGGTCGTTGATAAACGCAAGCATAATTCAGCCGACAGAATGGAGGGTGGGTGCGGAACAGAAGCAGAGTGAAAGCTAGAGAGAGAGAGAGAGAGAGAGAGATATGTATACTTCAGAACGCGGGGCGGCTTGCATATATGCACATGAAATGCATATTAATCAGGCAAATGCATTTCTTGTTACATTAGTGCGTGTTTTTATAATCATAAAAATGGTTAATAATTTTCAGCGGCGCGCGGGATGCCATCGGGCGATGATATTCGATGTGTGCGTTGGAGCGCGGCGGTGTGTGCACGTAAAGCGTAACGGGAGAGAGAGGGGGAGAGGAAGAGAGAGAGAGAGAGAAAAAAGCAAAGACAGCGCAAGTTTTGTGGAAATATAGAGGGAAAAAAGTAGCGACGTCCGATGGCGGCTTAAGGCCTATGTACCGCTCTCTGGGAGCTTAGCGCGAGATGGGGGGAAGGGGGAGGGGGACGGAGGAAGAGAGGAGAGGCTGCAACAGCCCTTTGTCTTTGCCTTGCGGCTTACATATAATTCCGTGTTTGCGAAAAGGATAGGAGAGTGGCTGCCGCTGCCGCTATACCGACGCTACTGCTGCTGCTGCCGCTGCTCAGCAGCTCCCCCGCGTCCAAGAGTGGCCTCCGCGATTTTTTAATATGTCGTATACGTACGTGTGCAGGCTGCTTTTTTCGTGCAGCACACGGGCTCCATATCCGAGTAATTAAAAATTGCTGCGATTTAAAGCACTGATGAGCCGGTACCGCCGCCGTCGGTCGCCAGGCTTTCTTGCCAGAGGCGCTCGAGAGCAAGTAAGTTTATAAGCCGACTGATGGGTCACTCCCTCTCTCTTTCTCTCGTTCACGCGCGCGTGTGTGTATGTGTGCAACTCTAGTCTCTAGTCTCCCTTATACCCCAGCGTCGCTTCGGGGATTATTGTTGTCTGCTGCTGCTGCTGCGCTGTATTTTTTACAGCGATTAAAACGACATATCGTCAAAGAGGTCCTTTTCTTGCGGTATACGATCTGCTTGGTATTCCCCCCGATCGTTTGAAGAAATATAGATGATTCCTCGAATTGGAAAATATTTTAATCTCTCATATGAGTCCAACCGCTGCTGCTGCCGCTGCTGCTGTTGCTGCGTTGCCGGTGGTTGGTTTGTAGTGCTGCTGTGGCGGCTCCTGCGCGGTTCTTGAAAAATGTTCATTGCAAGAAAATATGAGAGCCGTTTATTTTACCTACTTAGTTAAATGAAAACTTTTATAATGAAAAAACTCATAACCGTAGAAAAGTTTGGAATATAAATATTGATTAAAAAAGTAAGGTGGGTTGGGGAGATGGGAGATGGGGGGGGGGGGGGGGGGGAAGGAGGCGATGTATAAAAGTTTCGCAGCTCGCGCCGCGCTACCTCTTATATATTTGAATAAACTCACATTTTTCGCCCCCGCGCGAACGATTTTTATTAATTTTAAGTTTAACATTTTCCTCTGCCCGGCGAGCTGCTGCTTTTAGTTTTTATTATACTGACCCCTCCGCCCACCTTCACGCCCCTCTTGCCCCGCGCGAAATAACAAGACGTAGACGGCTGAAATGCCATATTATACCAGGTCAGCTATATTACCATACAACAACTTATTTCCCTTTTATCGTTGTAGTACACGAGACAAATCTACTTTGCTCTCTTTCTCTCTCTGCACATTATGCACACAGATAAAAAAGACGTTACCGCGCGGCGCAGTAGCGGAGAAAAGTAATTCCTTGATTGAAGTCGCTCGTTTACAGCCAAATCACAAATTATCGCGACGGTAGCGTCGGCGGCGACGGTGTAGATTTTTCCCGCAGCCTCCGCTGGCGACGATCGGAGAAGCCGTACCGCCGAAATGCAAACTCGCCATATTTATAAATTTGGCTCCTTGGCCGTAGCGGCCTTTAACTTTAACTCTGATATATTTTGCGCGGGCCGAGCCCCTGTATACAGTCGGCCGCCACCGCTACCGCCGCCGTCGGAGAGAGAGAGAGAGAGAGAGAGAGAAGGGGAAGAGCTCGGGCAGCGCAGGCTCG
Organism: Megastigmus stigmatizans; assembly: GCA_900490015.1. Classification (NCBI taxonomy): domain Eukaryota; kingdom Metazoa; phylum Arthropoda; class Insecta; order Hymenoptera; family Megastigmidae; genus Megastigmus; species Megastigmus stigmatizans. The sequence goes on along the minus strand of UELV01087798.1, from coordinate 12,409 downwards.
TCGAGGAACGAGCCGTTATAAATTATAAGGCATTAGAGAGGGAGCGAGAGAGGGAGAGAGAGAGAGAGAGAGAGAGAGAGAGAGAGAGAGAGAGATGCTGGCGCAACGCCGCGGATGTGTGCAGGGGATGATTACGCCTAATGGTGAGATATTACCGGAGCGGCATTACTCGAACACGAACGGCCCCGTGTTCTAATCTTTCGACAGCGTTTCCTACTTTTCGTGCTGCTGCTGCTGCTACTCTCTCGGCCCGGCCAACTCTCTCTCTCTCTCTCTATCTCTCTTGGTGCAACGAAGGAGCAAAAAACACGTGCGCAAACGGGACGATGTTACGCTGGTGGTGCTTCGAGCCCCCCGACCTTTGCGGTGTACAGGCTCGAAAAATTCTAAGCTCGTGTTCCGGGCTGCTGTAGTTCGCTCGACTTTGCGAGCGTGTCATACTCGCTGTTCGGGCGGCGGCGTGTCCGCGAGCTGCTTGAAAATCTTGCTGAATATGTACATGTATATGTGTGTCTGCAGCTCAGCAGCTATGAACATTCGCATTGCAGCGACGACGATTGTCAACGCGCTACACGCTGATTAATTCGCCGAGATCCAGGGAATTTTTAGCCAATGTAATGTGCCCTTTTTGATTATAATGGATTTTGCGAGACGAACATATGTATATATATATAAGAATTTAACGAGTTTCGATGTAGATCGACTCGCTTTCGCGTTCGGTCGAATTAAATCGTTACGGCCAACTCTCTACTCCTCCCATAGCTCTACCGTCCTTTATTATACATTCGTCAAATAAACGAGGAACGGATCATTCACGCGATTCGTAGATTTGCGCTCGAGCGAGCAATTAGCCTAAGGAGATTGTAAATCCCCCCCCTCTCTCTCTCTCTCACTCACTCGCGAATGAAATGTAAAAATGCGGCCGCGACTGGATATTATAAAGGGCGTGTCACTGGCGATGCGTATTATTCTTCTACCCTACCCCTTCTCTATATACGTACATGTAGAAGTACACGTACACAGACACATGAGCTCCTTTTGACGAATTTTGCAATTTTTAGAAGCCGATGCGGCTGCGGCGGCCGCGCCCTAAGGTAAACCGAAGCTCGAGGCCTTCAACTGCCTTTAACCACGCGGCCGCGGCAGGGCTTGTGCTTGTTAACTCCGTTAGGTAATATCTATTTCCTTTGCCCATCATTTTTCTTGCCTCTACCTTGCCTCGCTTTCTCTCTCGCCCTCCACGCTCACATACACACACGCACACACACTTTCTTTTTCTGCCCCGTTTTTTTTTTCTTCTCTTCTTTTTTTCATAAAACATGAGCTCCGATTCGTGGGCGCGGCCCGACAATGCATTAGGCATATACACACGTGTACAGGCCTCGGATAGTCAATAACGGCTGCGCGCGAGAAACCCCTTGTACCGGCGTATACGCGATAAATCAACTCTCGCTCTCTCTCCATTCTCTTGCTCACTGCCGCTACGGCTCTCGATTCGTCAATCATAAACCTTAATCGTCCCGCGAGGCTTGCTCTCACTCTTTCTTTTTCAATCCTTCCCTCCACCTCTCTCTCTCTCTCTCTCTCTCTCTCTCTCTCTTACTCTCTCCCTCTGACTCGCGGTCGAGAAACTTTGCTAATTAAATGGCGTCGCATTGGCGAAGTTGCGTCAGCGCTCCAAATAAAACCGTCGTTGATTACAGTTTCGAATTTCACTTTCCTCTCGCTAGCGTATTTTATATTTGCCTCCCTTCTCTCTCTCGTTCTCTCTCTCCTTCTCTCTCCTTCTCTCTTCTTCATTCTCTGCTATTCCACTGAAATGTGCTTATTTAGAGGCATAAAAGGCGATAGGCATCGACCATTTTGTAAATCAGTTCCGCCATTTTGTCCTCCATAAATCAGGTCGCGCAGGTACTCTCTCACTCTCTACATTTCTTTTTCTCTCGGTTACTCGGGGTGTGGATGTTTGGCGAGTAGATATAGAAAGCGAGCGCGGTAAAAGAAAAAAAAAACGAAGAGTCGAAGGAAGAAAGAGCGAGCAAGAACGAAGCGCTGATTCTATTATAATTAACGCCGGCCGAATTAACGGAGCCAACACGCGAGAGGGTGTCGTCGCAGCCCCTCCTCCTCCTCCTTCGTAGCCTTTCTGCCGTTACTGCGCTACTGCCGTTTGCTCTCTTTCTGTCTCGCCGCCCGTACATACATATACAACTCGAGGGGGGCTGTTGGCGCCTCTCGCGCGCTCGTCTTTTTCCTTGGGCGCGTCCGTAGTAGTCCGTACACAGCAGCAGAGCTTCTCGCCCCGCGGCCCGCACACCACCTGCCCTTCTCCTACAGGTTACACGTCCATCTGTTTCGCAGAGCCACGCGCGCGTCCGTCGTAATGCTCGAATCACGCGATGTGAAATCAGGAGTCACTTTAGCCTCGACGATACTTCCTCAGCCCACTCTCTCTCTCTCTCTTTTTATATGACCCGCTTCCTTCGCTCTCTCTCTCACCTTCTGTCTCTACCCCGGCCTTCAAAACAATAACGCTTTTCATTACTCCGGTTCGGCGAGGTTTCCTCCCACTCCTCTTGCTATTCCGTCTGGTTCTCTGGTTCTCGGGGCTGCACCGCCGCCTCCGTCGCCACGATAGCTAACGAATGATTTGGAAGGCAAGTTTTCAACTGACGGTTAGTTGGAGTAAATACAGCTACAGAAATTAGTGGAATACGAGCTAGTGCCGCGCGCTCACTAGTTTTGTAACAACATACGGGCGGCGAACGAACTTCAAAGTTGGATTACCTACTTGGATTAATTTAATCTACCTCGGTGTTATTGTCCTCCTCCACTGTCTCCTCATCCTCCTCCCCCTCCTCCTCCACCTCATCCTCCACCTCATCCTCGTCCTCGTCGTCGTCGTCGTCGTCGTGTTGCTGCAGCTCGTCCTTCGCGTCTCTAGCTGCTATTACCCAACGCCCTCAAATTGCATTTTTCTTCATTAAAGTGTTTTCGCCCTGTTTCCCCTTTACCTCCTATCTAGCCGCTTTATTTACGGCTTTATATATACGCGGCTTTATATAAATTAACAAGTCATCGGGCGGCGCGCGCCTTGAATTACCAGTTCAAAGTGCGTGTGTATACACTAGCTAAGCTGCTAGCTAGGCGGCCAAGTCGTGCAAATACATAAGAAGCTCGTTAAGAAGAATCGGATATGAAGCCGAAGCGCGAGTAGTAGTTCTGCACTCGAGCACTTCCCCTCTTCCTCGCAAATAATGAATGATGAATATAGAATTATATATACGCTTGTGCGCACCGGAGTCCGGATTTCCGAGTTAAACAATGTTTTTGAAGCTCTCCGTGTAATGCTTGTAAATTTTGCAGCGCGCGCACGCGCGCAGCTCCCGGTGTTTTGACCCTTTCAACACGGTGTTGCAGCCAGGGCGCGCCGTGAGCCTCGATTCCTACTCGTTCGTCTCCACGAATTTTAATTATGCATCCTGCGCCTAGGCTTATGTGTTTGTGTTTACAAGTACTAACCCCCCCCCCCCCCCCCCC
>UELV01087777.1:19344-29555 GCA_900490015.1 Megastigmus stigmatizans | reverse complement strand
CACACACACACACATATATATATATATGAACGTGTATACGAGGCGGCGGGATCTGTACTGCACACACTATCCTTTACGACCTACTCCGGCACGAGTTTAGAGCTGCGCGTAGCAGCCACGGATCCGCGCTTACTCTGTGTATATCGCCAGCTCCCGTTCTGTTCTATAGCGCCTTATCTCGTCTTGTTTCTTCGTCTCTCTCTCTCTCTCTCTCTCTCTCTCTCTCTCTCAGCAACTATACGCGCCGCTGTGTGTTTGTGTGGGCGTCTCTTCTTTTTAGCCGCTTGTACGGCGCTGCAGCACAGCCTCTCTCTGATGTTTACGCGTACCACCATCCAATCTCTCTTTGCTCTTCACTGCCTATGGCACCCCTTATCTTTTTGCAGACCTATCTCGCTCTCTCTCTCTCTCTCTCTACCCTCGCTTGTTTATGGTTTGTTAATTAAGCTGTGCTTCGCGCAACGGCTGGGGATTTCGCTGGTACAACTACCGTGTGGACCGTCGTTTGGTTTGTGCGAGAGCGATAAAGCTGCCGAGTTTGTATAAAGGAAAGGTTTTGAGAGCTTGGTAAACGTACTTACGATTTGATTATTGTACTCTTCGATATGCGAACAGTAATAATGATTGGAATATGAATGTACATGTGTAATGACATCCAAGCTCCCGACCATTAGCCGTACCGAAAATTTTATTTCGTCTAAATTACACTCGGGCCGCAAGCTCCGGCGGCGTTTTTATATTCAGGACAACTTCGCCAACTGCTGCGCAATCTTTACGCACGATTATCTCGTTTCTCCATTTTTTCCCATCCGTCGCATCCGTTACTCTCTCTCTCTCTCTCTCTCCTCTGTCTCTCTCCCGTCCCACGTCCACGCGCTCCGACTTTTCACTCTTCTGCTCTTTTTTATCCTCTACCGCTATACCAACCTCTCTCTCTCCAAACTTACTTTTCCACGCGGACTGAACTGAAAAAAATTGCACTGACCGTCCAACTACGGGAGTTTGGGGGTATTAGCCCCCCCCCCCTTCTGCCCGTACATATATCCTCGTTTCCTATCCTTGGCCCCTCTCCTCCAACGGGATTTTATATACATATAATCCTCGCTCAAACGTCAGATAAAGCGCGGAAGTTAATGCGAGAGAGTGAGCGCGCTCGTTTTCGTCTCGTCGCACACATGCCCATCCCCGAATTGCGCTCCGTGCACGCACTCGCAAACGCGAAACGAAAGACGTTAGCCCCACGCGGCTGTAGCAGCTAATCCGCGCACTCTCCCGAGTCACCCGAGTTTTCGACTTCCGCGTCGTTTGTCCCAGATTTCACTTGGGCAGCTGATTTTCGTGCGCTCAACTTCTTCCTTTTTTTTAAAAATATTTTATCAGAAGAGAATATTTATATTGTTTGGGGGACGAGTATATTTTCTGATGGTTTCGGATTTTAAACATATGGGGATTATTGGAGTCTCTTGTCCATCGATTGAAATTGTCAAATCTACATACGCATAATTTTTTCATTTAAACATATGTGTTCAAAAAAAATAATAACAAATTAATAGTGCATTTAACTTTACCGTGAACGCTAAAGTGACGTAAAGCTTTTAAAAGCAGGTGGAATAAGAAAAACAGAGAGAGAGAGCAGCTGCCAGAGTCCATTTCTTTTCGTATGCCGTACATAACCTTATCTGCGTAAATCGTTCACACCGAATCTGTAAAGTATCAAGAAGAAAGAGAAAGTCGAGGAGAAAAAGCCGAGGCGATTTAAGTCTGCTACATAAGGCTCTCTAGGACCCTTGAAGATGCCGAAACTGATATCCGCGCTAGAAGTACATTGATCCGTATAGACCCAATATATACATTTCCAACCCCACTCCTTTGACCCCTTGTTGGACTGAAACTTCGAAAGACATGGATACGTGTACGATGGCCAAGAGATATATATATATATTCTACTCTTCAATCGAAATAACCCAAGTTTATTTCCGGAACAGCCGAGCCAACTTTATTTTCACTCGTTCAAATGGCTTTTCGCGCAAAGTTATGCCCATATCGTTTATCGATCGAATTCGTATATCTTTAAGCATGAATTAAAGTATCGATATAAAATACTTCATTGCTACATGCATATAAAATAGACTTCAAATATAATTCTAGCTTATCAATGTATCTACATCACGGCGAAATTATACTGCAGTTAACGTACGCGCGTATATACAGTATCATTATATATATACGCCGTTTTCTCAGTCACGTAAAAAGACTATCAATTTTTATTAACGTTCATCTTTTTTTCAATGCTCGGAGCAAAAGCCGATCGCTCTCCCCTCCTTTTTTTCCGACCGCTCAGTACAACGAGCAGCCTAACATGTTAGGCTGCTCACGTGGCATATCGGCGGCCAATCACTGCTCGCGGCGCGACAAAATCAGAGCGTTTAAAAAGCGCGACTCTCACGCAAACGGGACCTTTTTCGACTTGGGAACGCTGCCAGAGCGCTACTCGCTCAGGCCCAGCATATTACCCGTCAAACGGCTCCTGCCAAGTCGCGACTCCATCGCACAGGCAAGACTCGCAACTGACGTCCTTGCCAAGGGCCGAGTGAGCACTCGCCCAGGCAAAAAGGGACCGATACTTCCCTCGCTCAAAGCGGCCCTTCCGCTCGTGCGTCAGGGAAGCGAAGTTGCGAGGTAGTCGGACGGGTAAGCCTGAGTAAAAAAGGGCAATCCGGAAATCGTCGGGTTAGTAATTTATTTCGATGACACGCGAAACCGTCGAAACAATCACGAACAAACACTATAGTGCTCTATCGAGGTATTTTTGTTAAAAGGCAAAATAAAGAGTTTAATTTATTTAAAACCCGCACCACGTAACTTGATGCTTAAGCTACTCCCTGAGCTTACGTCACAGTTGTATATTAATAAACTGCAATTAAAACGATACAATAAAAATATTTGTCTGTCAGTCTGGCGAGAACTGGATTTCAATCCTCGTATTTTCGTATATATTCACTTGTGAATTCACCTGCCCATAAACTGGAGCCTTATTAAGCTTGACCACACATATATAAAGAGCGTGTTCAAGAAGCATGAGAGAAGAAACTCGAAGCACGTATATTTATTAAGAGCGGAGTGAAGGCAAGCAGAAGAGAGAAGGAGAGAGAGAGAGAGAGAGAGAGAGCGAGGCTCAGCGAAATGCGATCGTGGCGTCGATAAGTGACGACGGGGCTCCTTCGTTATAAGGACAGATAACACGCCCGAGTCCCCCAGGCTTGGCTGACTGCCGTTACCTAAGCTCGAGGCTGTTTCGAGTTACGTAGTTGAGCCGCCCGATGATCTGTTGCCTCTCTCTCGCTCTCCCTCTCTCTATCACACGCTCTCTCTCTCTCTCTCTCTCTCTCTCTATCACACGCTCTCTCTCTCTCTCTCTCTCTCTCTCTCGCTCTTGCTCTTACACATAGACAGATACATATAAGTCGGAAGGGATAAGAACTTTATCGTGGATGACGAGCACGACTTCTATTTTCGTTCCTTTACGCTTCGATTATTATTAGTTTTTGTTTCTTTTTTTAATAGTGACATCATTTCGAACAAAGTAATATCTCATTGTTTTTATTGTATAATTTCAAGTAGTAGGTGTAAGTGTGAATGATGCCGTCGACTTTTCTAGAGTTTCCAGCTACATGCCAAATAATTACTCGGTATAAATTTCTGTGAATTTGGGTTGAAATATAATGAAAAAATGTTTTCTTGAAATTGCGATATTATATTTGTATGACCTCCGTTTTATTCTAGGATTCATCAAACAGGATTGTATTTGATTGTCGTCGCTGTATACATAAATTCACTTCAAAACTCACACACGTACATACAATAACCAAACATTTATCGCCGTATAGCGGCTATATCCGCAGCTACCGAGAAATACAATTAATTTCCCTGACTCGTCACTCGGGATGATGTACCCGCTAACTATTTTTTATGAGTATACTCACCCCTTTTCGGGATTCCAAACTTTTGACAGAGAAGTAGCCAATATAATATTTACGACGTTATGGAACGCAGGAGCTTGTGTCTCGCAAGACTCCTGTTTTCCGTCTGTTCGCTAGCGCAGTCTCGTCGCCCTTAGTACTCGAATTTCGCGATTACACACACAGATAGACGCATAACATACTTAAAATTCGCGACTCCTCGCGAATCCTCGATACGCTGGATATTTCCAAAATACGGCTACAGAGTTTGAGCCGTTACATATTATTTATATGTAAAAATAATAACAGTGGTAAAGGTTCGCATTCCCTAGTAAAATCTGCATAATTCAGTGGAAAATATTTACCTGAACAGAACTGAAACAGAAAATATTTACCCGCATTATATAAAATAGATATAAAAAAGAAATAATCTCTTCATCATCGGGTCATAATAGAACTATAAATTAATTTCATTGATCGTTAGTGAAATGAAATAACTTGGCATTGGATATCGTTTAATTAAACTGCAAAATCCATGATGAAAGCAGTAGTACGGAGCGTCGAAAAAAAAAAGAAACGACAGGAAATAATCCCAAAAGCAGTCAAATGAAATCACGTTTATTTTGAAATCCCTCAAAGCGACCCGAAACCATCACTGCTTTAACTTTAGGCCTCGAATTTCCACGTTTGTCCAACGATATTAATTTCAAATTAAATACAGAGAAAACGGGGGACGAGGCTGTCGTCTAAAAAGCTCGGGCTGCAGCCCGACCAATAGGGTAGTAGATGATATTGGTTCATTTAAATATCGCCACGATCCACTAGCTCACTCCGGGCCGTAACTCGTGTATACTTCTCTCTTTCTCTCTCTAGCGTTGTGCCCGATTCATCGGCGCGTGCACCTAGCCTAACCCATAGAACCTCTAACCCTCTCTCTCTCTCTCTCTTTCTCTCTCTTTCCGAGCTCTCGGGAATGTCGATATAATATCCCTCTGGACGAATAATTTTATTCCTGCCTGCCGGATATATTGGATCAGCGCGCGCTCCAAGCAAGAATCTCGACTCTTTCTCCGCCTGCGTCTTTATTAGTCTCCTCTTGTCGTCAGACCATGTCGGAAGGATGTATATATATATATTCGAAGGCGCGGCGCGTCTACGTACCGTTGCTGTAACTTTTATTTTAAATTCGCGAAATTGCATACGGGGGAAGTAGAGGATAGAATTTTTTCCTTTATATTCTTTTTTTTTTTTGAATTTAGGATTTTGCCAGACGCTTTTGTTTGAAAAGTTTCCTATATAACAAGCGCTCGTTCGCATCGAATATTGGTTTAATTAATAAAAATCCCGTTCGATTCGCGGATTTCATTGAATTTAGATGGCAGACAGTAATGAAACATATCCGTTCAATTCTGTCAATGGAAGGTTCACTGTAATGTACTTTTTTTATTCTATACAGTTATAGATTGACTGTAAATTTTTACTTAAAAAATGACATTCAAAACCATTCTTTGTATGCAGGAACCGAAAATTAAAATGGTAAATAGTAATATGAGTAATGGTAGATTAATCAATAAAAAATGACATAGCGAATGTTCTACCTGTTATTTGCATTATCCATTGAAAATCCTTCTCGTACTCTTTCAAGGTAAGCTGCACAAAGTGGAGCACATTACAGTACAAAAAAGGGCCGAATAACGGGGGGTGTTCGGACACTTACTTCAACGTAATGAACCCCCTGTTGGTGTTTGAATGAAAAGTAACTATAAGGTTTACAAATATCTAGCTATGCATGCCCTCCGTTAGCTTCTTCAATCGCATACCTGTTATAAATACTTCAACACCATAATCGACTGTTTCTGTAAAAATTCAATTACAAACTCAAAACATTCTCACGCACACGCGAAATAACGAGAAAATCAAATCATCGCGTTGGCGTGCGGTCGCTGAAAATTACGAGCTAAAATAGAGAGAGAGACAGAGGGGGATAGACGGAAAAGGAAGCGCACCCTATATAAAGTGAAATATTCTTCTAGTTTAAAAACGGACGAGCCTTCATTGTCTATGTATGAAACTCTTGGTCGCTGTGTTCCAAAATAGACAGGTAGGACGGAGGAAAAAGAAATGAGAAAGGAGACGGGGAGAGGCGGGTAGGGAAACAGGTCCAGAGGTGGTTAATTTAGGTAGGCGAGCATTTTGTATAATATATTGTGCTGCATTAATGGAGTCTCGTCCCTTGGACAGAAAGAGGTAATATTATATTCCTCTATGTTTGATCCTGAAAAATATAACGAGCCTCGAGGATTTGACTCTCATTTGTATTACCTCTACTGGAACCGACTGAAATCTTTATTAACGCACCTTGGAGCTTCTCTTCCTTCTTTTATTTGGAGACAGCCCTCTATCTACATTCCGTTACACATCCTTTTTTTTATCTATCTTTTTTTCGTTCGAGAGAGAAAAAATTTCGCGATGCGCTGAAAAATGAGCACTTTCACGTTAAATTTGACCTAAAAGTTATTGTCGACTTCTTTTTTCGAATTAAAAACTGTTGAGGTGTAAAAGAATCCTGTATAATGCTTTTAGGTCTAAATTGCCTTTTTGGCGCTGCGAGCGTATGTAATGAAGGTGCGTTTTGAAAACTTTTTATATAAACCTTTTAGCAAACTGCTATTTTTAATTTAAAACTTAAAATATGCTATTTCGGTTAATGCTTGTTAAATATTGAAGATTCAATCTTGCTTTAGATGAGCATTTGGCTTTAAAGAAAAGCGATTGAGTTGTGCATAAAAAAAGTACACGTATTAATATTTTTACGGTATTTTTTTCAGATACAAAAGACTAACCGAATCGAGAAAACTAATTCAAAACCTCCCCTTGAAATCATTCAAGCAGTCGAAACAGAGAGATATTCGTAGGATACACATACACGTACATGTCTAAAACCGCACCATCTCGATTCTAACCTCCCTAGAGTACCACCTCGCCTAATTAGCGCCCAGTTCTCTCAGAGAGTCGCGACGCGTGTTCTAGTTCCACGCGCTCCAAAAAGAGGAAGCACGTCGAAGGATCAAAACGGCGACATAACAGTAGCAACGGGGCCGCAAAATTTTCAGTCTCGTGTTGACCAGTAGTAAATGGTCGACGCGCGGTCGGACCCCTCTTCGCGAAAGGTGAACGAGCGCACGGAGAGAGAAAGAGATCATGAGAGAGAGAGAGAGAGAGAGTGGTGAAAAAGAGAGAAAGCAAAGAGAGAGAGAAGAGCTTACTCGGTCATTGTTCGTCGTCGAAACAATGGGAGAGGAGGTGCACGCGTATAGCCAGGCCACAAAGCTCGGGCGATTATTCGCCGTTTACCGAGAGCGACAAGAAGGTATAGGGAAGGATTATAAACTCGCGCAGTGAAAAGTACAGATAATAAAGGGCCTCGCGGATTCAACGCACAAAGGGATTCTCGCCGCATTTATTTTTTCAAACTGGGGACGCGCGCAAGGATTTGACTTTTTTAACGATTGCCCGAGTTTGTGTCTATGTGTGTGTGTGTGCGAGAGAGAAGTCTTAAAAGGTAAGAGAGGGCGAACGACATTATTTCGGGTGAGCGCGTGTACGAAAAAAGAGTCTCACGGGAAATAATGCACAATCTCATGCATCCTTAATCCTATTTTTTTCGCAGAAACTGGGAGAGTGGGGGTAGAGCTAAATAATTCTCTTGGCGAGCGCAAATTATGCCGCTCACGCGCATCATGTGTGCAGGTGCATATATTTGTGTTTATAAAAGAATGAACGCTTCTGCCTTGGCTTATGCCGACGGTCTTAGACTGCGCAAGATATGATTTCGTACGATTTCTTATTGTAACTGTAAGCTCATCGAAATGTTCTTTTCATTAAAAATACATCGTTTATATTTGAATCATATTTCTATAGAAAATAATTTAAAAATAACTTCTTTAACTTAATTAAGTTTGATAAATGCTACTCATTTATGGAAATAAATATATTTTTATCTCGAAGAAAATAAAATTAAGTATATATAATCTATTATATATAAATATATAAAATATTTACTATCTTTCGGAAAATTTTTAATTTAATAATAGCATTCAAAAGGTTTTATATTAAATTTCTACGTTTACATTTTTGTATAATACCGATCTTTAAGGATTTTTCACCAAGGGATAGTCTTGTTGTGTAATAAAACTGCCACACTTTTACAAATTATCTGCAAACTGATTCAATTAAATTTATAAAGATGAAACTCTTTATTTAGGTTTCCTGTATAACAAAGAATTTAGCTAAAATTGTAAAATTCTTATACTTTTCCGACTAAAGCATATCCTACCTTAATTTAACACATAGTTTAAATATTAATATTTCAAAAATATTTCCGCAATCTCCCTTCCTTAAAGTCCGAATTACGGACAAATATTCTTGTAATCACACCATTATTCAAATACCGCCATTACTCAAAAATACGGAAACACTCGCAAAGATTCAGTCGCGAACGAAGAAGTGCCCGGATGGAGAGTAAAAAGCGACAACGAATATATCCTTTTTTCTCTTTCTCGCTCTCACTCTCTCTCTCTCTCTCTCCTTCTAAAAGAAACAAAAACTCTCTTGCGCCATTTCTTCGCGAGAGCAAAATGGGAAAAGGAAGATTCATCGACGACCGAGAGAACGGCGACGCGCGCGTAAAAGAGAGAGAGGTGCCGTTTTTTGAAGCAGCAGCGACCTCGCGAAAGCGTGAAAATGCCTTTTTCTCTATGAACCGACCAGAGCGAGAACCGTTCGAGAAGACAGTAGATAGGGATAGAGGTGAAGAGAGAAAGGAAAAGGAGAAAGAGTGGAAGGAGGAGAGAGAAAGAGAGAGGAATAGAGAGACGAATAATTTTTAAGAAAATACATTTTTCCCGCAGGATGTGCCCCATCCGTTTCTGCGGCACGACGCGCGCCCTCCCTGCTACCCCCAAGGAAAACGTTTCTCGAGAAAACTGAACGCAGAAAGAGCGACTCGGATGGTATATACGGGGGTTTCTTTGTCAATAGATTCAGTTGAGAAAATAAAGCACTATGGATTTTTATGAACATTTAGTAGTTTACTTTAAGGTAAAGAATAAGGTCTTTGTAGGTTCCAGATAAATTCTATTCGATATAAGATATCGAGACGTTTGGAAACGAATAAGGTCTAGATGTAAGCATACACTGTAAATCTACATCGAATACTTTATGTATTTTTAAAGATGACTCAAGAACACTAGGTCTTATCGACTGCAAGGGGTTGTGAAAATATACGGACAATTTCGTACTTTTACCCAACAACACGTACTTTTACACTGCAGAAGCTGTTACGAGTCACGTATTTTATAAGTATAATTCCACTTCAAGATTATTTAAACTTTAACATCTCCCGAACTATCCTTGTAGCTTATCCCCATACGATATCTATCCTCTCCCATGACCCTTCCCAAAAACGACACTGCCCAATTACAGAAAGCTCTGTATATGCAGAGGTGCAGCGGCAAAGCACACACCGGCCGCGCGCAAAGATTCTTTACGAAGGAATAACGGCGAAGATGGGAGCCCAGCGCACCTCGCTCGTGCCTCGGCTATTATAACGCGGAATTCTTTCGGGCATTCTCGGTCATACGAGTCAGAGATACACTCTAGCGAATGTACGGAATCAAATCGGATCGTGTGCGCAACTATCGATTTGAACTATTATGGCATCGTTCGATAAGCTTTGTATAGGTAGCTGCCACTTTTATGAACGAACATAAGCGTGCGATATCGATTGCGTAATTATTAATAATTGTAACAGCTGCTGAATGGAGGAGATTAAAAATAAAAGGAATGAGTTTGCTTGCGCTGTATTATCGAGCGCGAGCAGAGCATACAATTAAAGAGTTCGCGCACCTGACTTTTCGCGAAAAAATAGGGTCACTCAATTTGGAATAGTCAATAGCCGGTAAGAATGAAAGTATAGATGTATGTATATATATATATATATATCGGTTTTAGTCCAAAGTGAAGCCGGCTTGTTGCAGGGGAACGCATTTTAATATCCTGCCAATTTAACGTGGTGCGCGGGCCTCCAGAGAGAAAGAGAAGGAGAGCTGAAAAGCTGTCGCTCTTGGAGCAAAACTTTAATAAAGGGATTATTGAGAGGGAAAAATAGAGTCGACGAGGATTTTTTTCCACCTCGACGAGGATATTATGATACATAAAAGGCATCGACGTGGGTGGGGGGGGGGAGGGGGG
>UELV01087777.1:7237-19324 GCA_900490015.1 Megastigmus stigmatizans | reverse complement strand
GGGGGGGGGGAAGGCACGGGAGAAAAATGTCGCAGCAGATTCCGTTGGATTATTAAATGCAGAAAAATAAAGTACGAAGCGATCGATATGGACACATTTCTCTCACTTTTGAATGAAACTGCTGCGTACATTTATCGGAGAGAGAGGGAGAGAGCGAATAATGAAATCTGTCACGAATCGCATCCTCGAGCCTCTGTCGATAACAAAGAAAATTGCTCTCTTTGCAAAACCAACCTTTCCCCCATATGCGAAAAAACTGTGAGGAAACTGTATTGTATATATATCGGAAAGGCGATATTTTACAAATTCGATTTGCGCTATACACGCATATGGACGTCGTTACACAGGGTATATAGGCGAAAAAATTGTTCGCGATGCTCGGCGTGCAACACGGGCAACGTCGACGTTTCATTTTGCAGGCGACATAGAACGCGCGGACCGACCAAATAGCCAAGACGAACGGTCGTTCATAACTTAATATCGGATTCATTTGCATAGCTCTCTCTCGGGCTAGCTCTTGAACTAGCGACGGCGCGGCGGGGCGCACGAGCTCAGCGCACCGACTATTTGTTCCGGCCGCGCCAGACACGTTTGCAATTTGAACGTCAATCAATCGCACCCTCTCCTCTTTCTCTCTCTCTCTCTCTCTCTCTCTCTCTCTCTCTCTCTGCTCTCTGTCCTACTTTTTTGCCTTTTCCTACACTCTTATTTAATGACTGTGTTCTTTCAATTTTGCCGGGGATATCGTGTCGTATATTCCGCCCGTGATTCTTTCATATATCTATATGCATTGCTGATCCCTTGGCAAATCTGTTCTATCTATTGCTATTGCAGGAATGTTTAAGCAATATGTACGGGTTGGATTTCTGGGTAATGCTTAAAGTTTCCGATCTATCTATGGAGATGTATTCTTTAAATTTCTTTTCCTTCTGTAATATACGTGTGAAGTTCGAGGGTATATAAACTCGAATCGTAAAGCACTGCTGAATGATTGTGTCGCAGCATTAATTAAAGCTATAAGCATATAAATAACACAGTGATAAAGAACTTATGCACGCATTGATGAAATTCCAATTTGATATGCATTCTAATTATAGATTATAGCGGGCGGATAACGTTTACAACGCGTACAGGAAGTTGTCCGTGATCTTTATCCCTGCGTGAATCGTAAAATCTAATTTTTACGCAGAAAAAAAGATAAAAGAAAAAAGAAAATAGCGTGTTCTTCGAGCAATTCAAGCTGATCTATTGCCTCGGGCAGCACACACGGGTGAATAGTATTTTTTAGTTCGCCCAAAAAAGAAAAAACAGTCGAACAAAAACATTTTTATAAATATTACCCAAGATAAAATTTTCCACGTTCGACGTCCACGGTTTTTTATCCCATCTCTCCGTACCCTTTTTTTTCTACCAACAACACAGTTAAAACAAAAGGAAGAAAAAAAAAGTAACTAGGACACACAGAGTCCATGAATACCAAAATCGAATAATCGATAGTTCCCCCGCGAATTTCCGTTTTGCCGCGGCGCTAGTGGAGCGTGCGCGTCACGTTTTGTCCCAGCTAAATTCTCGATGAAATATTTACTGATTTCTGCTCGTTAAAACGCAAAGCCCAGATTGAAATGTACGTTTCTCGGTGAGAATTCGTGCTCGACTAGCGCCTTCTCGAAAACTCCGTGAAACCGTTACACACAGTATCTATATAAAAGACGACTGCGAGAGAAGGAAAGAAGAAGAGAGAGAGCGAGGGAGTAAGAAAAAGTATATATAAGAGAAAAAGAGCGGCAAAGTTGGGTTTGTTATTTCGAGGCGCATTCAGTGTGAAGTTCGCCGAGAAGGAGAGGACGAGGTATCGAGTCTACTCCTTAATGCGATGCCAATGCAATTTGCCGCCTCGGCCCCTAGAAACAAGGGGATTCGATAAATGTAACTACCGTTCGAATGGATTTCACAGCGGGTTCCACAAGCTTTTTCTTCTCTCTCTCTCTCTCTCTCTGTCTCATTCTTTTACATTCATTTCTCTTCTCTTCCTTCTACGCCGCCGCGCACCTCAGATTTGCTCTGTCCGTTCCTCACTGCCTATTTTCCGTTTACGATTCCCTCGTTTTTTAATTCTTTTTTCTTTTCCTCCACCTCCTCCTCCTCCTACGCTCTATTGCGGCCTGGACGACTTTGAGAAAGAGAGAAAGGGCGAGAACAAAAAAGAACGTGAAGTTCAGAGTGAGAGCGAGAGGGAGATAGAGAGAGAGAGAGAAAAATGGTGCGACTGGAAACGACGCTGAGTATCGCAATCACGGTTCCATAACTTTGTCTCTTCGCCCATCTCTCCTTTTTTTTTCTTCCTCCTCTTGATCGAAAGACGCGACGCGGAACCGAAACAGCCGAGAGAGAGAGAGAGAAGGGTGGAAGGGATGCGATAAGAGGAATTTCGCGAAGTCGAGACAAAACGAGGACTCGTATATTGTTGCAATTGCCGTGGGCGATGCGAGAGAGCGCGGCAAAGGCAATATGGCTCTCTTTCTCTCTCTCGGGCGCGAGCGGCAGTGATTTTTTTTACGATACTTTTTTATTTTATTGAGAGACATTTTCCCCGCTTTATTTTATTTCTTTCCGTCTCCTCTCTCTCTCTCTCTCTCTCTCTCTCTCTCTCTCTCTCTCTCTCTCTCTCTCTCTGTCTCACTCACACAGTAGAGCTCTCGTGTACGGTGCTTTTTAAATATCATAGAAAATGCAGCCGCCGCCGCCGCCGTCGTCGTCGTCACGGATTCCTGCGTGACTTCATCGTGTGCGCAATCGTTTATAAAATTTTTATGCTGTCGTACGCTCCGAGAGAAATGGAAAAGATTGTTCTTGATTATTGTTTCGAATGCTGTAAAAGCGGAAGTAATTATCCCGAGTTGCGTTGCCTGCGGAGCGAACACATTTCTCGCCGCGTTCGGCCGTTATATCCTGCGCGTTCCATTTAGGTACATTTCATTTTTTTGTAATTTTTAAGAGAAAGTATATACGACGTGAAATAGAACTGTTCGCATTCCTTGAGTGAATAATTGATACACGAATTGGATGATGAATGTTTAAAAGGTAATCCAGAAACTCATTATTTCTGCGCAGCGGCATCAATATGTACATATATAATAGCGAAATAAATAATTGCTAAAAACATTCTTAGTTTTAGAAAGCTTCTTTTAGGCAAGTTCATAAATATTATATGAAGTTTTAACATACTTAATTTTAGAAATTAAAAGAAAGAAATTTCACAATGATAAGTAATGTTTACAAATTCATAATTCGATTATCATTATGGGTAAATCTAATCATGAAATCCGCCGAAGTAGCTCCTAAGTATATATTAAATAAAATAGAATGAATTCTCTAAAAATATCTGTTATCTTATGAAGGCGCAACCCAAATAAAACACAACCTTTTACCCTTAGCATCGCCTCGATTCATGAACTTTTTTTCGCTGCATTCCAATGTTTCCCATTAAGATCAAGCCAAAACAAATCACGGGACGCGCGTGAAAAGAGCTGAACTTGTGCACCGGCTCGCTTCCCAGCTCCTATAGGACAAAGGAAATAGCACCGAGCAAAAGTATGTGTATATAGGGACCGGAACAACGAAAACAGCTATTCGGTACTTTGTATCGATGGCTGCCCCCGCGCTTTCCTCTTTCTATTTTCGAGCCGTCGCGAATCTGCCAAGGCTCTCTCTCTCTCTCTCTCTCTCTCTCTCTCTCTGTGTGTGTATGCGCGCTCAGTGTCCCTTTTGTATCCGTTGTACAGTCTGCTCAGTACGCTTTTATCCACTCTCGTAAATCAATTTCCTTGCCCCCCCCCCCTTCGTTTTATGTAAAAGTATATTTGCTTTCGATTCCGTCCGAACAATTAAATTCGTTGTTCTTCTCTGATCCCTCGCAGCTGTGCTCCTACTCATTAATTGTGCTGGAATGGAAATTAGACGCTGAAAAGTTAGTCAATGCAAATGTGTCGTTGATACAATAGTGGATTTAAGATGTCCTAGATGCTGAAATTGGGAAAATATTTCGTACGCAATTCTCTCACTAAATCCATCTTTATGAATATAGAAAATTGTCTGTTGTTTACAATTCATACAGCAACATAATTTTGAAATAATCGAAATTTATTCAATAAATGATAGAACGATGTATAATAATATTGTATATTACGATGGTGATACAATTTTGATTATATTACGGTTATTCAGCGTGACAGTCTGTCACTTATTCACTAACTTATATATATCTTATATATATCTATAGATATATCTTCACTAACTATTTAATAAGTTGTTACAATTACACCTGAGTGAACCAAACAAAGGAATGGATAATAATAATGTATAAAGGAATTTCGTTCACATCGTTAAAATTAAGAAGTCTATAATAAATTTTAAATTTTCATACGATCGACCATACCACCATAGTTTCTATATCATCACTAGATTCTATATCAACTATTTTATACGATAAAAATAAAATGAGAAATCCAAGTTTCTAAGCTTCCTTTGATCAAAGTATTACTTTTATCCTCTATTGTACACGAATCTCTTCGTTACAGGAAAACGAAAGGTACACTTTCAACTGCAATTGCGTTTACGAAAAGAAAAAAGAACAAATATGCCGAAAAAAATTCTTTAACAGTTTAATGAAGCGCATCTGCAAATTAAGCTAATTAAAATTTTCCAAAAATTTCGCGTTTTTTCCTATCTCGGAGGAGCGCGTGTGTTCTTTGAATCAGCTCAAAGGATGAAACCCTCGGGTGAAAGAAGGCTTTTACAACACTGCATACGGAGCTTTCAGCTCCGCGACTTTGATCTTTGAGGTCTCGCAATAAAGCTCACTGTGCACGCTTTAGAATCATTCACTAGGAGGAAACCTAAGCTTATACAAAATAGACGCGGAAATCCTAGTTGGGCTGTACGGAAATCCTAGTTGGTCTACGAAAAACCCGAGGGTTTCCGATTTAAATTATTTCAAACACTATTGCATTCGTTAATCTTTTTTTTCAGAGAGAGGGAATGATTGAGCGCTGCCTGTCTAAAACTAGAGGAGTAATTAATCTGGTCTCAGAGTTTTTTGAATTAAAACGGCAGAAAATACAAACGAGAGAGTGACGTTTATGCATTTTACGTGCGATGACATTATGCTTTTTTTTTGTTTTTACCTTCTACTGTCGTCATGACGAATTACTGAATTCATCGCTGCTGCGCGTATATTCGTTGTTGATAAAAAATGCTCGCCGATTTTTACAAAATTAAAAGCTATTTTGTATTCTCGCTTTTGTACTGCTGATAGTCTAGTCGCTGAGCTGAAACAAAATATTTAAAGCGCTTGTATATTTTTTCGCTGTATACAGTAGGGAAATAGAATCGTTTACAAATGCAGAGTTAAAGCCACTAATAGAGTGGATCACTAGTCTGACATAATAAAGAATTTATTCACGAATTATAAATTTCGTTTAAATATTTCAATATTTTTTATTTAGCTGCATGCTTTTATCAGAAATACGAAGTTAAAAGTAAATACACATAATTTAATTTGTAAAGATTCTTTCTGATTCAATATTTTATTTGATTTTGTTAAATTCAATCAAATAATTTTAATGAACAAATTGAAAAAAACCGTCTTCGAGGGATCGAGAAAAGTTAATTAAAAATTATTAACTGTATTGATTTTTTGCTAATCTAAATAGAAGTAACCGTTGAAAATTAATTTTTAAAATATAACACTTGAAACTTATTTTTATAAAAGGAAAATACTTAATCGAGTTTTAAATTAGTTTTTATACTTTTACTTGATCAGAAATTAAATATTAACTTTATTCACTGAAGGAAACCGATCGATTACAACCGGCTAAAACGTGAAAATGATAATCTATCCAATTATTACTTCAATTTTTTTCATATACCTTACGATTTGAATAAAGTAAAGGCCACGGGTTATTCACCCCTCGTTAAGTATCTTCAAGTCTATCGATATAAAAGCTACCATGAGAAAACTACGTACCCACAGAATGGAGCAGTATTTACCAGCTTATCGCGGGAGTTTCGTTGCGAGCATAAATCAAGTAAATTTTTAAAAATCCATACCCTCTCTCTCTCTCTCTCTCTCTCTTTCTCTTTTTCTTTCTTTTGCACGAGCTCCAAACAATGATGTATACGGGCCACTTTGGCTACAACGTCAAAAATTCTATATCCCACCGAAGAGGCGCGCCGTAGCGTCCTCCTCCTACGGGGACGATAAATCCGAATGATTTTGCGCTCGCTAAAAGGAGCGACGTAAAAAATACCAGTTTGTGAGAGAGTGAGAGAGAGAGAGAAGGAAGCATCTCTCGAAAAAATAGGTATATAACAGAGGGGCGGATGTGCAAGAATAGAATGAAAGGCGAGAGAGAGAAATGCAATGCTAGAAGGAAGCTCTGGCGCGCGAACGAGAGAGAGAAAAAGAGAGAGAGTAAGAGAGAAGACGCTTTCGAAAGCACTTTCGCGTTGGCCCCACGCGGCGGCGCACTGGGCGTTGAAAAATCTTGAATTCATTTTTCCCTTTGGCACTTTTTCTCTCTATTTCCCGAAGACGAAAGAGATTTGAGGTCGACGCGAGCCGAGGCTATAGGAGGGAACAAGAAAGAGAGGCAGAGAGAGGGAGAGAGATAGCGAGGATACGCATATTCAGGCCATAAATCGTTCTGTCCATCCCCCTCGAGGAAGCTCTCGCGCGCCGCCGTTGCCGCCGCCGTCGCCGCCGCCTTTATCCCGCGGAAACGTACAAATCTACGACCCTTCGCGAGATTTTTGTAGACGGCGAAAGAATGGCCGAGAGCTCGAGAGACAGCTAAAAAAATGAAATGAACCTCCTTTTCATTTTCTCTTTTCTCTTTTGTCCCTGTCACCCGCGCCTTTCTCTCTCTCTCCATCTCGTAGCCGTAGAAAATAAAAGATTTGTGCCTAATACGTACGAGGCGATTTTCACTTTTTGTCTATCTCCTTTCCCGCCTATATACGAAAATCCTGGTAAGGACTTTACTTCTGGCTGTAATGTTTCGAATGTAGGAGGAGCAGCGATGCTTATCCTGATTAATCGCGGAAGTATAAGATTAAAGTCTGCGCGGTTAAATTTAAATGTGGATGGTATGGCGTTTGACGGATCGCCGATCATTGACTTATACCACTGGATTTCTTTACATCAGCCGCGCGAACCTCGAAGATTTAATATTCCGTGGGTGTTTTGGAGGGGATACGACGCGACGGGTGCGTGTATAACCCGCAAAGAATTATTACAAAGGTTTAGATGATAAAAGAAATTCATGTATTATGGAAGCTGTGTTTGCGAATGAATATTTTTTACTCGCGCGCGCGCGCGTTGCGGTAGCAGCACTTTTCACTCGCGTGGGGGGCCCATGACAAATAGAGAGTAATAAATAATGCGGATAAAAAAAAATACGAATTCCGAGTAATATGTAAGAGACGCTGAAAATGAATTTATCTTTATTCACTTGGACGAGCTTAGAATTTGTAAAAAGACAAAATTATGCTCGACATCCGTTGAATCTGATAATTAACGATTAATCAACGCTTTCGTCTTATCGCGTATAAAAATCTTCTTTAATAACACAGTTGTATCGACATGACACTTGCACGAGAATCATCGCATTCTAATTGAACGTGTAATAAGCAAGATCCTACCTTGCTCGTCATGTCAGAGATTTATACGAGGGTAATGCTCCCCGCACTCGAAATTTTCTCAATAAGGCGCGAGAGACAGCTAGCGAGAGAAACTCCCGGGCGGGCGGATACGAGAGACGCGCTCTCGCTCCTCGCAAGAAGCAACTCTCGCTCTCTCTCTCTCGCGCGCGGAATCTTTGCATTTTACGATGAGAAGCGAGCGCCCCACCCCCATAATATGTTTGCGTCACGTGTGCAGTATTTGCTCCCGACCCATATATAGCATGTATATAAGCGTGCACGATTTCCTCGTATAGCATGCAGTCGTCCTCTCTGTCTCTCTCTCTCTCTCTCTCTCTCTCTCTCTCTCTCTCTCTCTCTCTCTCTCTCTCTCTTGCGTGAAGCCTGCAGGTTAGACTCGCTATTTGCCGTAGGGGACGAAGAAGCAGAGAGAGAGAGAGAGAGAGAGAGAGAGAAGGGGGAGAGACGAAGAGGGACTTCCTATATTTGACTATAATATCCACTCCATATACCTAATATATCTAATATATATCCGCGAAATGTGTATTACCTGAGCGGGCTTTGCCTCGGCAAACATATCTATGCCAGTGCGCTTTGCCTCTGCTTTTCCGACTCACTCTCTCTCTCTCTCTCTCTCTCTCTCTCTCTCTTCCTCTCTTCCTCTGTTTCCTTCGATTTCCGCGGCTTGTACCTATTTTTTTGATGGTTTGGCTTTTAACTCCTGGAATCTGCGGATGTTTTGAAATTGTTAATAACATGGAAGAATAGGTTTTCCATACGTAAGTAGTAATGCTTTATCGAAACGTAATAAAAGATAACGGCCTAATAGTTAATCAACAGCGGTTTTCAATTAACGCTCTTTTCTTCTCGTTTCAAAAATCAGTCACAAATAATGAGAGGCGAATGCTCGCTTAAAGTAAAGAACACTACGCTAGCACCGCTGCGCAAAACTGCGTATTCGCTACTGTTTTTTCTTTTACGACGCAGTTCGCGGCTCTTCGCAATCAAATGTAGGAGGGCGGGAGGGAGGCTGAAAAACTAATTTTTGCCCGAGTAATTATGGCTTAAAATACACGACTACGATAAACTAGGCGGCGCTTTTATGAAATAATTAATCGTAACGGGTCGTGTGTGCGAGGGCGTTAAACGGATGCGGAAAAAGCGATTTTTATTACAAAGCAACAAAGGAACTTCCATCATGTTTTTGTTGTCCCCGAGAAGAGTAATAATGCACCAGTATACGGTTGAAATTAAAAAAATCCTCCCCCGCTCTGCGTTTGTATGGTTACGGAAATTACGAAGAGCGTGTTTTTCTGCGCAACCTTTGGCACTATCCACTTGCAGTTTTGTACGCATGTTTTATTCCAGCGAAAAAGTAATTTGTTACCGAGTGCTAAACATATACAAATAATTACATATCGTTCAATTTACATAATTATTAGAGACTTTTTATTTCGAGTGATCAAATCTATTGCAATAAACTGACAAAGATTTTTCTATCGGTCTTACAGTCTAATCAATATTAATGGGCAATCAGATTCTATTCTATTCTTCCATGCTATTAACAAATCTGTTGCATTTAACGAAAAGTGCAATTTCTTTTTGTCATTTAGGATTTCCAAAAACTGTATTATTTATTTAAAACAGAATTTTGTAATTAACAATATATTTTAAGAAAAATAAGGTCCTCAAAACCAAAAGTCAGTCTCTATACGCATACGTCGTTTTACCACATCTGGGATTGGTCTACTAATATTAGGTATCTTCAACTGTTTACATTTATATTTTTCGCAATAACAACTGTACATAAGTAACTTTTATTTTCACTATATTAAAGAATCCTCAAAATTCCAAATTGCAATTCGTTCGTGAACTCGAACGAAAAGCGACACCCAAAAACAGCGTAATGCACCCTAACGATATAATACCACATAACTTACCGGCTCCCATCAACAAACTCCTTCCCCTTACAAAGCAAACACACATGCACACACAAACACACATAGACCAAAGCTTGGAAGCAGGTCGAAGTCACACAAAGAAACTCCTCATAATCATCGAGCAATTAGCGTATTGGCCGATAGTCGCACAACAGT
This sequence comes from Megastigmus stigmatizans, assembly GCA_900490015.1. Taxonomy (NCBI): domain Eukaryota; kingdom Metazoa; phylum Arthropoda; class Insecta; order Hymenoptera; family Megastigmidae; genus Megastigmus; species Megastigmus stigmatizans. Next base: position 9,527 of record UELV01087777.1, on the reverse strand, counting down.
CGCCTAATGTAATTGAGCCGTTTGCCCAAGGAATGGGAAGCCGATGATCTTTGACAGCGTGTGTGTGTGTGTGTCCCTCTCCCCCACCCTGGCGTGCTCTGTGTGCGTTTTGTCAATAGAGCTTAACGCGCACGAGACACGAACGCAGTAATTAATCCCTGTAACAGGATGAGCTCTCGCGACGCTCAGTCTCGCTCGCTCTCAAGAGGTCGAGCCTCTCTCTCTCTCTCTCTCTCTCTCTCTCTCTCTCTCTCTCTCTCTCTCTCTCTCACTCTGGCTCATCTCGTATATCTGATATCTGAAATCGATGTAAGCAAGGAGTCGCTCTCGTCGACTTCCTTCCAAGCGCACACATCTACACACGCGCTCAATGCTAATGCCATAACTTGTGTATGTACGTATGTGTGTGTGTTTGTGCAGTGTGTATTATTTGTTTGTGCAGTGGATGTATGTGTACTAACATGTCTTGTTTCTGTTTCAGGTAAGGATCTAAATTACGCCAGTAATAACGCCGGTGAGTGTTTTTTAACCATCTAACCATCAAATTGTTTATTGACGCTTCATTTGTCGTTTTTTATTATTGTTTTTTTAATCCCTCCTCTACTGGCCTTCTTCTGTAAATAAATCGTGAGCTTCCTGCAGTTCGCGGTTGATGTTTTCAAAATAAGATTTGTTTTCTCGATGCTCAGATATATATATATATGTGTGTGTGTGTGTGTACAAATACGTCCGTATAGATTTACCGCAGGTGATCGATCAGTATTTGTCTTTTAAACTGACTTTGATCAATCTAACCGAAAAACAAATTCGCTCGGGAGATTCCTATACACTAAAGTCTTCAATTTTCATAATATTAAATTACTTTTATAATGAAATCGAGAATTCAAATTCATTTGTTATTTATAATAAAGTAGATTTAAGATAATGTAGTAGTATTATTTTCAGCAACAGACTCGTATTAGTGTAATTATTTCAAGCATAATAATGCGTTGAGTTAAGAATAAAAAATGTCCTTAGTTCAATAAGGAAAGTCTTGTAAGTAAAAGTTAGAAATCCTATTATGGTATGCCCGCAACAACTTCTAGTCAATTAATTTTAAGATGATAACTCTACTAACTATACGTAGTTGGTAAAAGTTGGTTAATTACTTCACTTTAAGACTGTTTACGTTTTTATTCCATAACCAATTCAGTTGATAGTTGTAATTAACTTAGAAACTGTTTTATGTTAACGATTGCGAGTAATACTTGTCTTATAATTTATCGAATTAATGCTAGCAAATATAATTATTGAATAAATGACTACTCAACTAATTTTAAACTTTTAAAGATGTTTGTATAATTGATAAAATCTAAAATATCTTATGTACTCGAATGCTATTTATAATAAGGAATTTTTACGATAACACCTTAGCACAAAAATAAAATTCTAAATTCATCCAATATAAGTTTATCGACTGTCTAAAACAAAATAAAACCAGTTACTACTTATTTTTGAACACCTGTTCAACTATCATATATGATAACTGAAAAATTCATCCTCGAACTTTTTTTCTGCAATTGGAACGAATTCTCGCGCCAATCTAGCATAAGCTCATATCAGTTTCTCTCTCTCTCTCTCTCTCTCTCTCTCTCTCTCTCGATGACTCTCTTTCCTCTCTCCTTCTAGTCGAGGCAACCAATCCACACATATCCGCGACAACAGTGACGAAATAAAAACTGCCGCACGGCGCTATACTTTTTACAGTCCCCGTATACGCCATAATACCTCCTTACCCCACCAGCTGGCATCGATTTCAATTATAGGATTTATTCTCACGCGCACGTATACGCATACACATAGACGCACGCGTGCGCGCCTTGTACACCTTTTTACGTACCGTCATAAAGACAGCCAGGCGAGCGAACCCTCGCGAATAAAAGCTACGCGCAAAGAAACGACCAGAGAAAGAGAGAGAGAGAGAGAGAGAGGGGGGGGGGAGAACAAGAAGAAGAAAAAAAAGAGAAAAGGCTTCGCTCGCGCAAAGAACACGAAAGGGGTATAACGAAGTATGGGTAGAAGTAAGGGCGCACCTGCGAGCTCGCGCGACGCGGAGCAATGCACCGCGATAAAGGCTAAGGTGGCGATGGCGATATCTCGAAAGTCTCGAAATCGTCAACGTTGCCAATCGAGGCTCCGGCACTGGCTTTACGAGCTTCCATCCTGTGAAAAGGAAGCTGGAGAGAGAAAGTGTATAGAGAGAGAGAGAGAGAGAGAGAGAGAGAGAGAGAGAGAGTGAGAGAGGAGGGGG
>UELV01087769.1:0-15070 GCA_900490015.1 Megastigmus stigmatizans | reverse complement strand
TAAAATTCAGCACAACAGTGATTTCACTTTTCTCGTGTATAATTAAAGTGGAAAAGTAAGTGGCAGGTGAGAAATTGATTGATTAAAATATTGTTCTTTATTTAGAAATCTTTCTCCTTTTTTTTTGAAGATTAAGTCATTTATAAATAATATTACATCATTTGAGATAAGCCGGACTGTACATTTTTTAATGATTTTTTGAACGTTATAAGAATGGAGATTTTTAATGTTATTTTGTGTACACCTTTTTTTCTACTTTATCGACTGAATGTGAGCACTCCGAGTCTGGTAGACGGACGAAAATAACGGTACACAGTATCTAACAGGAGAGTAGTGTATATGTATAGAATCGGTCGGGCTAAAAACTTGTTTGCCGGATCGGTTCAATATATAGATATTGCCCAATCGACTACACGAGTTAGACTATTATAAGAAAAAAGATTTTCTGACAGTTTTCAATGATGCTGATTGAATGTCTGGAAAATACCTACATAGCCCGTAAGGAATAGACATCGTGAATTTATAAATGACTTTCTAGCTGTATTTTTTGCAAGCTGAGATTGGGTATACGAGATCACGACTCAAAATTAAAATTTAACAATGTGATTGCATGCTTGTTAAAAAAGATCGTTTTAGTGATTTTAAATTGTGGTCACTAAAATTATTAAAGATACATAAGATTTTATCCATATTTTAATTTTAATCACATAGTGGTACTATTACTATGTACAAGTTTCGGATATCTTTTTCTAAATTGTTTAATAAGTTAACCATTGTTATATTCGTAATTATATAAGTGTCAATCATTTTTCGGTGCAACAAACTTTTAAAGTATTAAGTACATTTTTCTTAACCCTGCATATTCATATCATTCTATCAAATCTATTATCGATGAGACACAAGATTAAGTATATACAAGGTCTTTAAGATAGATTCAAGTTTCAATGTATTCAAATAAAATTACAATGGTGCTATAGTTAATCAATTACTTTAATATTTTACATATTAGAAAAGATTATGATTTTAAATTTAGAGTTAAAGTCGTCCCAATGCAGAATCGCCCCATCTCTCGGGATCTAGTTCGAAACTGCCCTATCTCGGAATCTAATTCAAAACTGCTTTTGGTCTGTATTCTGTTTAAAACAAGGTAGAAAAAACCGAGACAAAAAATACTTACGGGTCGATAGACAATCAAATAAGGAATACTTTTTGTCCTTGATCAAAGTCTATTACTGACCATTTCGGAGAAATATAAGCGTAAATATTAGGAAATCCAAGTAACCTCTTAAGCGCTACTATACGTTAGATACCAAAAGATTCCCTTTCACGAAATTTCGTTTAACACGCTATAATTCAACAAGTGCTTATTTTTATTCCGTTTTTGTTATTTTTTGCAGCAGTCATGGCAGTGTATGAGTTTGTGGCTAAAAATATCAAGGGAGAAGATGTGCCGTTGGAAAAGTAAGAATTTTAACATTATAATGTTACTAATTTCTTAATTATTAAATGTATTTTTTTAATAAAATTATATATTTATTTGGAATTGTAATATTTTCAGATATAAGGGACATGTTCTGTTAATTGTGAATGTCGCTTCTAAATGTGGTCTAACTGCAACCAACTACAAAGAGTTGAACGAACTTTACGACAAATACGCTGAGTCCAAAGGTTATTCACGTTATTGTTTTTATTAATAATGGTTGGATTAATGGTTACTTTGAAATTTAGAATGAGTAGAAAATTCTGATTTTCCAGGTCTAAGAATTTTGGCCTTTCCTTGCAACCAATTTGCAGGAGAGGAACCTGGTGGCTCTGACGAAATTTGCAGTTTTGCTGATCGCGTTAAAGTAAGTCAGATGTAGAATTTTACACTAAAATTATCCCGGGTGGAAAATTGAGGAGTTCAACTGGTTAATGTGTTAATTATATGGTAATGTTTTGTGATTATATTGTTCAGATTTGAATTATCTTTTAATTATATAGCGTGTAGTTTTTATACTCGAAAAATCTATAGTTAAAAACTGGCTAGAAACTCCTTAACATTTCTACCATTGATACTGTAAAATTAAACAGAAATATATTCCGATGATTAAATAAAGTATTTTTACAAACTATTTATTAAGAAATGTTAAGAAATTTTTACAATACTTAAGCAGTTTACATTTGAAAATTATTTTACTTCTTGCTCTTAAAAATTTAAAGAATTCTAAAAATAGTCCAAATCTATAGAGTTCAAGAAAGATTTGAAAGTTCCAATAAAATTTTACGTTCTCTATTCGATACATGCGGAAAAACTGAAAGCACTCAAAGATAAATTGTTTTCCAATAAGCACTCGAATATGTTTTATATGTACCTGTTTTATATATGCCAGCGATACCAACTATCGTAAAGTATATCTTTTTTTCAAATTCAAAATATTATTATGTAGAAATATATTGTAATATTTTATAATTAAATATTTCATTCTATATAATATAAAATTAATTCTATTTAATAATTAAAAACGAGCTCTAGACGGCTCAGAATATAGGATATTTGTAAAAGGAAGCGAATAGTAGAAAGAAAAGAACCCGCAGCTATACCAATTCAATAACCGAATGATCTTAATCACAGGTCATAATTTTTGAAGAATTTTCTAACGCCATTTCCTATTGTTTTCCAGGCGAGGTTCGACCTATTCGAGAAGATCGACGTCAACGGCGACAATGCCCATCCTCTTTGGAAGTACTTGAAAAGCGAAAAAGGTGGAACCTTCGGTAGCTTTATCAAGTGGAATTTCACAAAGTTCATCGTAGACAAGGAGGGCAAAGTTGTGGAACGCCATGGACCCAACGTCGACCCCAGCAAACTGACGGAAAATCTCGAAAAGTATTTTTAAGAAATTAGCTGATCCACCAGTCTGAACGAGTGATTTCTCTTTCTCGTACATGAGTCTGAATAATAATACTCTTTTCTAGAAATGATGAAAGTGTTGTGGATTTTTGTATTTATACATTAAATATGTACATGCGATTTGTTTTCGTAATTGAGGTATAATTCACAGGACCATTATCAATATTTTGAAATACATCCATATTTTAATACAATTTATGAATTACGTGCATAATGTAATACCATAAATTAATGTTATGCGCTATACAATGTGCCAAAATTTCGGATGAAAAGTTCGCCGAAGATCAGTAATTTATAATGCATAAACATTTCTTATCATATAATAAATGACAATTTTTCGTAATTAGTGGCTGGACATTTATTTAGTTTATATCCTTACTTTTAATTTTTTTATAACGAAGTTTTACATCATGTATATATTGTACTTATATAGCTTTAACTTATTATATATATTCATATACATCATATAAACATTATTAATATATTCATGTCTATTTTCATTGCTTTACGTACTACTTTTTTAAATTCAATATTTTTATTGTTGAATAAAATGTGGTTTAGCTGAAGTAATAGTAAACACAGAGCACTTTTGGACTTTCACTAAATAATCCATCAATACGTGACGATTTCCCACATATAAAGATAACAAAAGAATAAAGAGAGCACACAAATACGTTTTGAATTCGCAACAAGTAAGTATAATCCCCGGCGAGTTTTTAAAAACTAATATCCCCACGTGTTTTTAAGAGCGAGATACAAGTCGTAAAAACTGGACAAAAAGTCTTCCCTCGTCTTTTTTCTCTCGTTTATGACGAAAAAAGAAAGATATGCACGCCATTAAAAATGTGCATTCTCCACCCAACGACGTCATAACGACACGTGAATGCGAAAATTTTAAATTTAAAAAACACGTCCGCGATAAAATATTTTGAAATGCACCGGATAATGTGTGATTATTATGAAATGATTTTAGCTTTAATGGTCGTTGATGGATAATTTTTTACAAGGTGCAAATTTCATGTACATATGGTATTCTGATTGTATTGTTAATCGAAAAAATTTGATATTTTGAGGTTTTATTATAAAAATAAATGCTAAAATTTAATAACAAGTGTAATAGCCTACAAAAGATGGATGGTGTACGACAGATTATATTATTAAACAGATTCAAAATAAACAAAATAATTTCAAATAAATTCATCCATTTATCCTTTTAGGGTTTCAGAGGCTTTTTAAAATATTGTTAACATGTGAATTCTCGTGAACTTAATATTATATGGTAATGAATGAGCATGAAAATAATACATAACTGACAAAACATTAATTAGCAATACAAGCAAACATTTTATTACTGTATAATAAACAAGTGATAAAATTACGTTTTACAGTTTAACCTTTAAAAATTTATTTTTAACTCTATAATAACAATGTACTAAAATCATAATGAATAATAAAGTGAAAAATTCTGCAAATTACCATACCAACAAAGCATTCAAATTAATTGATTATCTCTAAAAATATCTCCCAAAAAAGATCCTACAATTATGCCATCCCACACCGGTCTCTAACAACAAAACAAGTACCAGAAGGAAAAAAACCTCGTGTAATACACGGACTTCTTGCGTCCGCTACGACGCACAAAAACTCAAGAGCCGTGTCTGCATGGCTACACCAACAAAACACCGAGATAGTCGGGGGAGTCGAGAGAGAAAGAGATCCCGTAGTCATAAATCCGCGGTGGCACGCGTGACATATCGATTTTGATATTAAAGCCTCGCTCTTTCTCCCTTCTCGTTCGTGTGGGTCGATCTCTCTCTCTCTCTCTCTCTCTCTCTCTCTCTCTCTCTCTCTCTCTCGCGTTATAATGTGGGGTATACGCGACGGGGTTGGCTTTGCAGCAGCAGCAGCGGTGCGCTCGAACTACTGGCCTCCATTTGTGGTACGGTGCAGTGTGTGTAGCCTGCGGGACAAGCGAGTCCCTCCTTGGGAATGTTTCACAGAGAGCTCGGGTATTTTCAATTACTTTCGGTATATCGTGTGCGAAGGGCTGCTGCTGTCGCTATAGATGGTCCGTTTTTTCTCTCGCTCTTTTTTCAGGCGACCGGCTACCACCACCGTGTGGTAGTGGATTTGCTTGCGTGATGGGCACCATGGAGCGAAAATGAAAATTTTCGGGGGGACTACACGTTGAGAGATAGAGGTATACGGGGTTAACGGATTAATTGTTCATTTGACGTTTGAAGTTTTGCTGTATTTATTCTTCTTTGACCGACGGATGGTTGAAATGATAATTACAATAAAATAAACCTTTCAGATTTACGGAAAATGTTTGGATGTAGTTTGGTTGAAATTTTGTTGACTGGGATCTACATTTAAGAAATGTTTCGTTTCCATCCTATTTTAGTTAAATTTTTATAGATCTAGATTTAATTCACAATAAACTATACTAATCTGTATTGCAAGTATTGAATTTACAAAAAATATTGAATTACCGGGACTAAACAGAAAATTTTAAAACGGAAGTGAAACCATGGAATAAAGGAAGAAGAACGAAATTATTATGTGATCCCTAGCAAAAGAGGTTCGCGAGGTAACTAAAACCACTACTTTCAGTCCATTCTATACCTTATACGTGTCACGCAACGAAAAGCCGGAGAAGAATGAAGTATATATACACGGCAGAGCCTTTGTATGTGTAGTGCATTTTCTCTGTATACGGAGGGTCGAAAGAGAAAAACTTGACGCGCTGCTCAATGGGGCAAACGTCGAACGAGGCGCCGTTAAGAAGGTTCGGAGATAATGAGATTTGTCATCGAAGAAGAAAATTTTGTCGTTTGCAAGCGAGTGAAGGAGCAAAAAATGATTCCACGTCAGTTGAAAAGATGATTTTGCTGATTTTTCCCTTTGTGTGGTGGCTCGTAATGAAGCATTTCTTTGATAAATTGGTGTCTTTATTGTTTTTCTTTTTGCGACGCTTCCGTTGAAGTATAAGTTCATGCAATTCATTAAGGAAACAGATTATGGCAAAGTTACATTTGTTTTTCTCTGAAAAGTCATCTATTTAGTCATAAAAAATATAGTTTTGCTTTTTATCGCTGTTGAAAAGCGTGAGACTACAAATGGTTTTTCTCGTTCTTCCCACTAAAAAAGTATTGTTTGAGTAAACGAAAGCGAACCATATCTCAGTTATTCCATTTCTTTGAAGTACATAGTAAAGAACCTCTTTTTTCTCTAAATAACCAAAACATTTCAAAGTCCATCGCTTTCATAAATCCTCGAGTCTCAGAAAGTTTGATTCCAAACTGTAAAAAGAAAAACCGTTTATACGTTTTAAAACGAGACGCAAATACAGAGAGACACACGACGCGTGCACAAAATGAGTCACAGACGCGAGCACGTGCGCTTCCTCCTTAACGTGCACCTCCGGCTTTTCTAATACAGGCACACAACACACGGCCAATTACACGCACACACGTCGTCACCGTTATGCAGAGATGGACGCAGTACGTATAGTGATGACTGCCGTCCACCGGCACCAATCAACGGATCATTCACGAAAACATCGATGAATGAAGCTTTAATTGGCTCCTCTGCACACCTCCCTCCTAACGATTTTACCAACTCAACGCTGCGCACACGCAGTCGTTTTTTTGTATCTCGCTTCTTACAGTGGCGAGAGATTCTTTTTTTTTCTTTTTCTTTTTTATATGCACTTTTTGCGCTGTAGTGTGCACTTGGTCGATTTTCATTGTTGCCTTGACGGTTAGTGCATATAGAGAATATTGCGCCTCGGCGTTTTGCAACGTGAGTCACACTCCTGCACGCGGCATGTGCAATTTTTCAACGAGGTTTTTAACCTATATATATATATATATATATATATGAAAATGTACTACTCGTTGTTGCAATACATTATTATCCATTTACGATTTTTCTCGTTATGGTTGTCGTAAAGGTTTTATGTAGAATGGACGTTTTATATTAAAAAGTGACGAATCGTCGCGATTGATTGATATACTAGAGAGATTGAATATATTTTTCACTATATAAAATTTCTCTACCAGAAAAGGCAGCGGATTTTCTTAAAACGTCAAGAACTTGCGAGCAAACTTGATTGAAAAATTGAAAATTATAATTAAGTAAAATTTTTTCAGAAAAAATTACCAATCGCTTCTACGAAGACAGAAATCATTTTGTAAAGAAACATTGATATTTGAGAATAATGTCTTGAATAGACAACATGCACATGGGACATAACGAGCGCGTCCATCATTTTAACAATCAGAAAATCAGATTTTCCGTCTTTAACCAGACAATATATTTCTTCAAATCATTTACGCAACAACCATTCCCCATCCTTCAGAATAGCTTTCCTAACAATTTATTCACTATTAATTTCATTTGGTTGCCCAAGCTCATGCTAAAAACGGGCACAAGTGGACGCGCGAGAAAGGAAGCAAAGTGCGTCAGCTCACTTCTTTTTTTCCTCTTCCTCTTCCTCTCCCTCCCTCTCCCTTTCTTTACCCGTTTTTTTTCTCTTGTCTCACGTGTGTGCACTCGCGTGTAGGCTACAAAGACTAAAAAGGTCAAGGAATTTGCGCAGCTGTTCTTCGCCTCTACTCCTTCTCATCTCCGATGGTCTCCTTAATTTAGTCAACAATCTTATCTTATAGGAATTTCGTTTTATCTCCCCCCCCCCTCTTTCTCACTAATTTTATTTGAATCCACTTCCTCTCTAGTACTTTTTCTCCTTTGTTGTAGACAATCTTGGGGTCTATTTTCAGGCATATTTTAATGTAAATGTAACCGATTAAGCCGATTAAACTGGAGCAAACCGTTACGAACAATATAATCTTGTTTGTTCCTGGGAACAGGTGTGTTACTCTGTCTATTAGTCTGACTTTAAATTAAACTATTGTTTTATAAAAACTTTTACATAAATAATACGATACGCATTTCAGCAGAGATGGATTGATTTTTAATGTAACTTATACGAAACACTGCTATTAAATCAAATTTAAATCCTTCCCATGAATTAACATTAAAAATAAATTATTTACTTCTTATGCATAAAATGTTGTATTTACATTCTTCATATACGAATACAAGACATGTTTATTAATTTAATTATACTAATTATTTTTCTGGTTTAAGTGGTTTTACATATTACCACATACGTTGGTTTTACATAATCACCACCATATTTACCAAAACATAAGTACTACGTTTGTACTCATTGTTAAAACGAAAATATTAAATAAAATTAAAAAATATCTTTAATTTCTGAAATAGGATTTAGCAAGCAATACTGCTGACCGCTTGGCACCCCAAAAGAAATTTTAACCAATATAACCTCGACAGCGAGAGCAAAAAGAAAACAGAACAAAATTTATCGACACCATTAGCGGTTAGCCCCGAAAATAATACGTTCCACTGTGCAAGCACGTAAATAGCCTTTCCCTCCGCATGTAAGTCAACAAAAGCACACGTACATACGCAAGCGAAACGATCGTTGCGCAATGCAAGCCTCGTCCCACAAGTTCTTTTCCGCCTTTAAGTAAGTACACGTCACCCGCTCGTTCGCACATACACATACACACGTATACCGCAAACAAAACGTATACGTAAGTACGGCATTGCGAATTCATTCGCTGCGATATAGGTGCAGACATCACGTGTTCCGCCAAACCAAATAAAATTCTACCCTGTACGTACCCCGTTTTTTTATACACACAGGTCGCGTGCGTCTCGGCAGGGAATCCCCGTAAATTCTCTCCTATATACGTGCAAAAGCTGTGCTGCTGCTGCTGCTGCTGTTGTAGGCGTCGTCGTGAGAGAGAGAGAGAGAGAGAGAGTACGTTATATATATACTTATATAGGGGGGTCTATAATTAGTCGTCCTTGCGCGTCGCCGCGACTGATCTGATGACGCCTCCATTCATAGAACTGCTCGTAGCAGAAGCTCAGCCAGCACTTTCCCTTTACTGCCGCTATATACTATATTACACGTATCGCTATTACGTGCTGTACTGGTCCTCACTGCATCGCGCACGACGCACGGCCTTTTTTTTTGCTTTCTGCTGTACGCTGATTGTTGGCCGTGCCTGCATCGTGTGTACATTACGGCTATTATATACACGTGTTTTATAATGAGAGGTGATTGAATCGTTACGTCGTGTGATCGACTTGATAGAAGGTGTGAGGGATGGACGAAAATACGAAAATGAAAGTGATGAATTAGGCGTAGGTTGTTTTGTGTCAGTGTAAGTATATAAGTATCGAATATGGTTTTTTGATTGACTGGCGATCTAAATCGACTCTATTTTATTCAGGTATCATGAATATAGAGGGCTTATATATACTTTTTTTAGTGCTTGACTATGGTGTACTTACGCTTTTTTAACTAAAACTTATATTTTAAATTAAGTTATTATCATTGTCTCCTTATACAATGCTTTTAATAATTGTATTTATAATATAGAAACCTTGAATCAGGATTTAGAATTCAAATATTACCATACTGCGTTTATTATCGCAAAAAGGTGCGTCAAGTTAATTCCAATAGCCTTCCACCAATAATAATATATCGCTTCAAGCAACTCTATCATAAAAATTAATGCGAACCAAACAAAAAGAGTATACACATTCATTCATATTCCCGTAGATTTTTAACTTCTTTTTTTTTCTTCGTTTCTATTTACAACTGGTAAATGCGCGCTGTCGATAATTAACGCCCGATTAATGAGGTAATTTCTTTAATTTTACGATCATCAAGAAAACCGAAGCAGCATTAAGGCAAACACTGTGCGCAGGCGCATATGCAGAAGCTGCGGTTGCACACAAAGCGATCCATGCAAATCTCAATATTCGTATCATTTATGAACGGGTCAACGACATCACACAGCTGACTATCCGACATTAACGAGGCGTAACGTTAACCATTTGCTTACCGAGAAACATTTTTTTCCTCGACTGTGCGCGCTCCACTATATGTGCGCCGCTGCGATATATAGAAATATATGCGCGTGGCAGGCAGGCAGGCAGCAGCTCCCATAGGAAATTCCGATTCGCCGAATCGATTATACGCTCGGCACGTTTATAATGGCTCATCGTCGTGTGACGAATCAAAACACACACATACTGCACGCACGCACAAACACGTACTAAACACGCAAACCGCGTTCTTCTTCCCCTTTTATCTGTCATTCTTTCTCTCGTCTTCTCTTTCTTTCGCGTGCAGTGTTTTTTTTCCGCGCCACATCCGCTTTTTTTGCTCTGGGAATTCCTAGGGCTTGGATTTCCATTTCCAGCGGGGCGATTTTTCTTTCTTTCGCGCGTGCTCGCTCGCCGACGAGGCCTAATTCATGCTAATGTATGGAGCAAGGAGAGAGACTCTCTTCTTATTCTTCTCGCCCGGGGTTTTTTTTAAATTTTTTTCGCAAATTCTCAGGTGGCAACAAGCTTTCGTCGAATGTAATTTCGCGCTGCTGTTTAATAATCGTCTCGGTGCAAAGAAGGATGAGTCAAGCCAAAGTTGTATTTGAAGAAAAACTATAATTTTCACATTTAACTAACTGGGCGTATTAAGAGAGAAAAAAACGCGAATGTAATCTCCGCGCGTAGCGCATAAAAGAAAAGCAAAATTAACCAGTATCTATCCGTGTAAGGTGGAATGTGTGTAAGTATAAGTGTATGTGGAATGGCGCGCGCGCAGCGCTAGTCGATAGTACTTATGTAAATAGGTCAAGCTAACCCACTTTTCCTGCGATATTAATTCACTTTTAAGATTTTCGGTTCATTACTAAATAGGACAAACTATTTGGATTTATTATACAAGTCTTTGCTCGCTCTCTTCTTGCACCGCCTGCAGCTTAAACAATGCCTCGCTACTTTGTGAGAGATCTATTTTTAAATTGGAAATAATTGAATTTGTAGGGGTGGTGGATGCGGTGGTGGAAAGTTTGTCGTTGAAAAATGTTCAAGTGTTGCGCGGGTGAAAAGTTAGAGCGATGCTAATTCTCTCAGCTAACAGCACCGACGCTAATTTTCTTTTTATCGTCAGAACAAAGGAAAACCCGCAAAGTTTTGTACGCTGCGTATTTTTTTGTTTATTAATTCAAGGCGCATTCGAATGTGGAGTGTATTTTCATTAATAATTAATGGCGAGTTGTAAAGATTTTTCTCCCTCCCCCTCTGTCTGCATTGAGTGTGTGGGAAGCCATTCGAGCGGGAAGCCAAAAATATGCGTGGGAGGAGCGCGAGGATCTTTGACGAATCGAAAAAACGAGGAGAGACTGGGTGCTTATTAGAGTGCGAGGAATCGATACGACCTGCGGGGCATCTGAAAATTTTTTTACCATCTCGAGCTGAAATAAAATGGACAGACTCGCGCGCGCTTCTTTAATGAGTCCTATATCGATTGCCTCTTCTTTTTACGGTGCAGGGAAGCGTAAACCGCGAGCTCATATGGGTAACGTTGGATAATTTGAAATTCCAATGTTCCATTCATGAAATTCTGTTTTTCAGTAAGAAGGTATGGTACTGTTTGTACTTGTTATTATTATACTAACGATATATGTTTTTTGAATGAAAAGAATGTTTTTCTAAAAACTTACGTCACCATGATAACAATGCAAAGATACAAAATACGTTGTTATTCTTACCTGTAACAAAAAAAACAGTTAATTATTAGTATTGTAGTTTAAGCTAAAAAGTGCATAAAATACAAAATACAGAATACAAATTTTTGTAAGCCATTTATTTGAATTAATTATTCAATAAATATTTTTTATTTTTGCGCATTATGTTTGTACTTATATTTAAATAAAATATATCGAAAAATGAGAAAGTAGGATTTCAATGACGTCAAAATTCTTACACAGATAAATCAATTTATTCTTCGATATCACAAGCTTAAAAAAAGGCAAGGAAAAAATTACAGATGTACGAAGTTATAGTCTATCAGATATAAGTTAAATTATCAATGTAACTACGTAAAGGACACTATAAGTAAAATTATATCCATGTAACGAAAACTTCACAAAACTACGAGTAAACTTGATCAATTGATATATATATATATAGTAAGTATATTTATGAGACATTTATCAGAAAGGTCTAAGTTAATTTCATTACAGGATTAACCACGTGAATTTTGCAGACTACCTTATAAATTACAAGCATTAGTTATACAAATTGCCCAACCAACAGAACCGAACCGCACATAATTCCAAGAATAATACAACAAAGCAATAATCGCAAGCTCAATTCAGTCCGAAATCCATCCCTTTTCATCATCTCCAGAATACCGACAGGAATAAAATCGCAGTATACGCAACGGAAAACTTCAATGCCACACTTTATTATTCATCTCAGAGCCACGGGACCAAATTCACGAAGATGAACTCGGAAAGTCAGATACATCAGCATCAGATCCGCGTCACACCAGGTCGAGCCCCGGCCTCGCATGCACGCATCTCATCATCTGGAAACTCGACGGAAAGCGATAACGCACCCACCTACTCTCGCTGCTGCTGTTCTGGATGTGTTGATTCATCGCAGCTATACTATGAGACCCAGTCTCTCTCTCTCTCTCTCTCTCTCTCTCTCTCTACTCCTAGTTCGCGATAAACTGATTTCCCACGGGGGTGAGAGATACACCGCGCGTCTTGCTCCCGCCTCCCTCGCGCCAGGTGTTTGTCTTTTACGCGAATTATCGATGCGAAATTGGGATTGTGCGCGCGCCCAGAGATTCACTCCTCTCGTCCGTACCCTTAATTCTCTGTGTGCTAGTTTCTTGAATTTCCGCGTGGTATATTGAGAAGCTTCGTGTAAGCTTGTATATATAAAAGGCTCTCCGTCTTACTTTCTCTCTCACTCTCTCTCTCTCTCTCTCTCTCTCTCTCTCTCTCTCTCTCGAGAGAGAGAGAGAGAGAGATTATTGGAATCGGGTCAGAGTTATAGTGTATATAGGAGGGTATCGGATGAGTTTTATGAGACTGATGTAATATTCGCGCGAGAGCAGAGGTAGGATGTATGTGCGCGACGGTGTGTATCGTATATATTGGATTCGCCAGTTTCGAATGTACTGATTTATCATCGCGCCTGCCATGGTGGGTAATTCACTCTGTGCAGTAGATCGATAGATTTGATTTTGAATCGCGTATAGCTGGCGTCCTCCTGTTTACTTGCATGCGATTCATCGGTGTGATTGGTTCTAATTGGTTTTTCGAAATTTTAGGAAATGCGGCGTACCGAAGGTTGTGTATGATTGATTACAGAACAGGTTAGTTATTGAATAAGAAGAGAAAGAAATCTTGATTAATGTACAAACTGATAATCTTTACGTATCAAAACTATTTCTATAGATTCAGAAAGACTTTTTCCGTGTCCAATGACGTAATCCTCTATAAGTTAGAGTTGAAAAAACTAGTCTAAAAAGTTGGAAAATAGCTAACGAAATATTTGGCAATATTCATCCCTTTTAAATAAGGATATTCAATATATTTTAACATTTGAACCTTAATCTCACACAAACCGAATCGAATCTCATAAAAAAAAATAGTGAACGAAGGAAACAACTACATGAGCGGAAGCATCATGAAGGCAAATCTCAGTGGACAAAGATAAAACGTGTAGTTTGAAAAATTCATCCGATTCAGAAAGTTCGCACGCGTGCGTCTGCGCCGACGTGCAGTATCCGCGTCAACGGAAAAGTACGTGGGAGCAATGTACAAATGCACACACATACACACAAACACACACACACACACACACACACGCGCGTACATTTAAGAACAGGAAAAGAAAGAAAGAAAGAGAGAAGAAGAAGACGAAGAAGAGAGAAAGAGAGACGGCAAAAAATGAGGCTTTAATAATTTCGCGGACCGAGGCGAGGGATGCTCATTGCCCGACGACTTTGAACCAGTAACTCTTCTCCCTCTCTTTTTATTTTCTTTCCTTTCCGCGCGTCGAGCTTTTCCATCGTTGTCTGCAACTGGCCCTTGGCAACACACTGAATTTTTATATTATCCGTTAATTTTGCAATTAGATTCTTTATCTTTTCTATAATGGCACAGGAACATTTCAGATAATAACAAAGCTCTTTACGCCTTATAATTAGCCGCGAAGAGGGCAAAAAAATTAAATTCAATTGCCACTGCACGTTCTCTTTCATGATCGCTCGAGTGGCCGCCAGTATAATACACACACGACGGCGCGGAAAACCTCAGCGGTAAACCGATTTCATCGAAGCCTAAATATTTGAAGTATTTCATAAACGCATGCAGAACGTGACCCGCGAATAATTCATAAATTGTGTGGTGCAGCAGCAGCAGCATGGAGAAGCTTATAACCTAAGAGAGGGAGAGATTTAGATCGCTGCGCGATATGATCATTAAAATGCGCTATATAATAAACACGGTGCATAATGATTATAGGCCTCCCGCGACGAGTTATAGTCTGCACACCGCACGTCTCGACCCATCCAGTATATACATACACTATAATATCATGAGGTCGTCGCGTGGAGAGATTTTTTAATGAAATCCAATTCCGACGTTACCTAACGCAGCAGACACTTCTATAAAGCCCAAGCGCGCAGACACTAGCTAAAGCTACAGCTCACGATATAAACTCAAAGCTCCTCCACTTTCTAACCGATTAAATATATTGAATTCTAAAAAAGCTAGACTTTGGCTAAAGCAATGAAACTGTTGTGGATTATCTGAAGTAAGATTCCAGAGGCTCGCGTAACATAACCTCAAATTCCCACATCGTTCAACTCAGCAAGTGTTATCCGTGGCGAGAATTCAATTTTGCAGCTGCATATGCAGCATTGCCGTTACTACCTCATACAAAATCCTTTCAATTATTTTAACACCCCGTTTCTCTAAAGACCTTCGTTAATCATAAGAGAAAAAAAAGAAATTACCACGAAAGGTATATATACCGCGTATATAGTTTGTACTGAAAACCTGGCGCAAATTCGCAAGACGAAAAAATTCTCTCATTCTTTTCATTACGCTATCTCTCTCTCTCTCTCTCTCTCTCTCTCTCTCTCTCTCTCTCTCTCTCTCTCTCTCTCTCTCTCTCTCTCTCTCTCTCTATCTCGCTACACACGCGCGCATACACTTATATAGCTCAGGTCCGTGAGAGAGAGAGAGAGAGAGAGAGAGA
>UELV01087767.1:4069-16911 GCA_900490015.1 Megastigmus stigmatizans | reverse complement strand
AGAGAGAGAGAGAGAGAGAGAAAGAGAGAGTGAGAGAGAGAGAGAGAGAGAGAACAAATTGTTGCAGTTTCCTTTTCACGCGGGGCCTGTTTTTGCTTTCGCTTTCGTAGCGCCTTCTTTTTGCTCGTTTCCTTCATCCAACTATATAGGTATATATATATAATACAACTGCAGCACAAGTTTTGCCCTGCACTTCTTTTTGCTGCTTCTCGGGAGGATTAGGGTTTTATTTATTCACAGCTGACTTGCGAGACCGGCGAGACTAATTACAATATTTCTCGCGACAACTTTTAATTTCTATTTCATTATTTAGTTATTCGCTGCAATTTCCATTCAATTATTTTCCTCGCTCCACGATAATTATGGCCATGCACGCATAAGTTTGTTTCGCTCTTCCTTTTCCTTCCCCTCGACTTCAGCTCTGCTTGTCTCTTTTCTCTTCCTTCTGCAGTGTTCCTTCTTTTTATCTTACTATTAGCTATAGTATATCTCCCTTTTCCTACACTTGGCTGATATATCTATCGGGTGTCTTGAATGTAATCGATGAACCGCAGCAATAACCGAAGCTTAAATTTCTTGGAATATATGTATATTGCATCAATGAATATATTTCATACTTGAGTTAAGGTCTCAACTTGAGAAATCAAAAGCGTTCAGAATAACCTATGCTATATTTTACTATTATCAATTCCGTGAACTGGAAAAATCATGAATATAATAAAGCGTATACTGCATGCAGAAATAAAGAGCATCAGCTATTATTAGCTATAAAGCGTGAAGCGCATTTGTAACTTTAATATGTCGGGGAGATAAACGCAGTATACGTCATAATGGGTGCTAGCAGTATATGATGTATATCGCACATGTATAAGACACTGGGCACAGTCTGCACGCAATAGGATGTTTCTTTGCCAATGTATTTCTCGGTACTCGGGGAGGGTATATATAGGGGAAGTATATTTAAGCGCCGAGAAAGTGGCCCCGCCTCGAGCTATACATGCGAAAAAAGCGCCGCGTCGGTGGGAAATTTTTCGCCGCCGGCCGGCACAAATACACATATATCCCTTATTTCGTCTAGCTGCTCGCTACTACTAGAGCTGCTACTTCTGCACCTGCGCGCCGAATTCGCGGCGTGTTTGTTCGGACGCGCGCGCGGGGGCATAGTACCGAATGCACCAGTACGAGGGACCGAGTTGTGTGTGTGTGCGGTATGTTCGCGGAATGCTGCAGACGTTCCCCGCGCCCATCATAAGCCAAGTCTACCAAGTAGACGAAAAATATTACGTATAATAGGATTATATATATATATATACTTGGTAGACTTGGCTTATGATGGGTGCTTATATATATATAAGCACTATATGAATACATGTCTCGATAATCGCTGAGCTGAACTCTTTGTAGATTCGTTAAATTCCGAAAGGATGAGTCGACGAGATTTGTGCAGGCAGTATAAATTAAGCATCCCTTAATATATGAGCATAAGCGAAAGCAGACATCGTTATTTGACAGGTCGCGGATCAAACCGCGCGTTTAACTACTTTAGCGAAATATATTAAAAGCGCTCCTGACTCGTCATTCTTTAAGATCTCCCCGCGGCAGAGGTCTGCAACTCCTCATATTATACTACCTACCGCCTATAATACTTACTGCCGACTATGCAGCGGGGGACAAGGGCTGCCGGGTCGCTATACAGCGCATGCACAGTATCACCGTACAGACATATATATGTACATATAAGAGTAGCTGGAAAGAAGTAATAAAAAAAGTAAGATGTAAAGATGTTTTTGTTTTTTGTTCGCTTGCAGCGCCGGAAGCAGGAGAGCGAGGATAGTCGGATGAAGTCGAGCCAAGCAGAAGAAGCATGCCCTCTAGGAAGCATTACAGCCTCGTGCACAATGACGAGTACGACACGCGGATACCGCTGCACAGCGAGGAGGCCTTCCACCGCGGCATCCTCTTCCACGCCAAGGTGCGTCATGTATATACTGCACCTAATACTAATCGGTACAGTACAGATACAGATACGCGGTAGGCGCTAATAGTGCTGCACATGCACATCGAGCAGCTCGATACTCCTCCTGTACTCCCATTTTGAAAGCCGCTATTATTTTATACATTTTTTTATTTATTAGTTTTTATTGGCCTTTGCTGGTGAACTTAGGCCATTACCAGGTATTGCCCAGTGGGACTTTTTTTTATATTCAATTTTTGCCCAGTGGGACTTTTTTCTCGTTCAATTATTTTGCCCCAGTGGGACTTTTTTTTATCCATATAGCGTAGTCATGGTTCTTTTTGCGTCCGAAAAAAGCCCGAAAAAATTTTTCGAGTTCCAGACGGGAATCGAACTCACGACTACTTGAGTCGCCTTATGTATTAGCAAGCAAGCGCCTTATCCACTAAGTCAAGGGCGGCTCCCTTTATACATTTTATATACCTATTTTTTTTTAACCAGCCTAAAGTACTTTGCGGGCCCTCGATAAATTGCGTGCTATTCGACAAACACGAAAACATCGATCATTTGAATCGTATTATCTTAAGATTTTTACCTCGTCGTGAATCGCTCTTAATTACTTTTAATCGGACCATATTGTACGTCTTGCTACGGTCAATCTATTAATATTTTTATAGGTATAAGAGTAACTATCATAATCTTGACTGATGATTACTTTAGAATCATTTCTCATGACTAGATAATGTGTCAGGCTCACCCATACTTAATTGTTTTACATCGATTGACTTACCGAAAGATACTCTAAAATTTCTCACCTATATATATAATAGCTGCATAGGCCATAATTGAGTCTAACTTTTGGCAGTCTGCATCAATCGAATTGCAAGTGCACAAGCAGCTTAATGCTTCCCTCATAAGGATAGCGTCTTCTATAGTGTATACCAGACAGACAATAGAAGCCATTATATATGTATATGTGTGTGTGCGTGTGTGAACGTTGCGCTCTCTTTCGCTCCTTCCTTTTTCCGCTGTTATATAGCTTGTGTATAATATAGCTTATTCGTCCGTTTTTTTCCTTTTTACGACTTGGCTTATCTTGTCTCGCTTGACGTATGGCTTTTTGCCTGATATCGCAGATAGGTATTGGCAGCTTCTGTAAATGTCTTCTTGTTTAGATGCCAAAGATATTATCTTGTTGGCAATGATGTATACATGCCGTATCCTCTAGTGCCAAACTGACGCGCCACGGCGTCTAATCTTTCAAAATTATTATTGTGGATCAAATTTGATTGCTATTACTTATGCTTCTCTATAACAACACCAGCATAACTTAAATTATATCTTTTAGTATCAACTTTCTTAAAAAAATTACGTGGTTTATAACTTGTAAAACTGTCATTAATTCGAACAATATAATATATATTATAGTTATATACTTTTGCAAACGGGATGAATAAAAATAAAACATATCTCTCTATTTTTAATCTGAATTTCTAACATAAAATATTCGTTTTTATTTGTTATAGAAATTACACAATTTGTTGAATCTTTAAGCATTTTTATAGTCTCCTTTTTAATCGATTTTCTAATTCCGCTTTACGAAGAAAGGTCGATTGGCATATGTTAATAATATAATTTAAAAAAAAGCAAGTGGACGATTTCTCTGTATTTTATTTTTTTAAATATATATATATACATATATATATATAAATACTATACATGAGGTATTCACAATTAATGCGGAAGTTTAAACTTTCCAAATAATTGCGCCCAAATAACAGACGGATCTGAATTTAATGTAGGATTCACTGCACAGCCAGTCCTTTTACATTTCGAGCCTCTGCATGCACGTGTCAGTTTTCTTTTCATTTACTTTCATCGTCGCGTGATCTTTATGTGATCTTTATGTCTCTCTTGTTCATCCCCCATATGTTATATTGTCGTACGTGAAAAACTGTTTTTTTTTTCGCTTGCAGGTGCGCTCTGCATCATATGAATTTTTAAGTAATTTTCAATCGTATTCAATCGCTACATTTTTGTACTTGAAAGGATAAAAACGTACGGAACAAGTGCATGTTTTATATATTTATAGTGAACAGTAGTTATTGTGCCAGCTTGCAAACCGTCAATCTTTTTCATATCATCTGTTATATATTATAAAATAGGGAATTTAAAGGGTATCGAAAGCTATCGGTTTCATTAAGTACCTACAGGTATAGAGCGTGATTTTTTAAAGCGCGGGATATATAAATTACTATCTTAAATAGTTTATCTCGTAAAAAGTTGGTGGCTTGCGCGCGATAAGCGATCGTAACGGCTACCAGTACCTATGCCAGTATAGGTATAATACGTATATAACAAATGAACTATACGCGGAAAGCGCAAAAGGAGCCGTGCATAGTTCATATAACACAGTGTAGGTAGCCTCCCGTGCACTCTCGCTCTATAATAAACCGAGTCGGGCGTTATTTCTGCAGAAGCTAGCTAGGCTGTCGCAGCAGCGAAAATGTCTCGACCCTGCAAATGAATTATTTAATCACGGCGCGGGGCTAATAAGGCTTCTTTTTCAACAAATAATCCCCCTCGCGCTCTGCCATTTTCTCCGTCTCTATATCCCCGTTATATAGCGACGCGAGGAGGAGGAGAGACGCGGCATCACCGACCGGCACCCTATATATCCTCGCTCCTATACATATATATCCCCATTGTTGCCCCCTGTAATTTTGCCGGCAAGCCTGCTGCAGACTCGCGTATAGTTCCTTCCTTCCTTCCTTTTTCCTTCCTTTCTTATATATACGAAGCTGATGATCGAAGCGCTCGGCGGCGGCGCCGCTCGACTCGCCTTGGCTCGCCTCGTCCCGTCCGTCTGCACAGGCTCGGCTCGCTCGGCTCCCTTGGCTCGGCTCCTATATACAATAACCTGTATATAGCATACACTCCGCTTCTCCTCTCCTGCTTCCAAGTGTATCGACTTGTTCGGATGCGTAGCCTGCTGCATACGTGCCTGGCTTGTCGAGGAGGATCCCTCCCCGCGCGATCTCTCCTGCTATATGTATATGTACGCTCGCGCCTCGCATGGCGATCCCTGCCCTCTGGGATGTAGAGGCCCCCGGCAGACCGGCCATACTCGCCAGCTCTTACCGCACCACCAACTTCTATTCTCGTAATTTACCTGCGCACTCACTGCCTCTTAACCATACCTTTTCTTTAATTCTTCAACTCTTATAGCTCGAGTATACTTTATTTTATTTATTTTTTAAGAAGAAGAAAGGAGATATAAAAATATATCTTCCTTTTCATCCGAGTCGAGCATATATATACGATTCGATGACGAGATTCGTGCACGTGGCTGAAATTCCTGATGCCGTTTAGATTGGCAATTGTGTCGATAGTACTTGCACAAATCCCAAAGAAAAATACTTGCATATTTAGCGCGATTGATATAACCTACGATTTTTAATCATCGATCATATCGGTGTACCAAATGTCCGATGATTGCTCAACCTAATATGCAAAAACGCATTTCTCGTTGATGATACGGGAAAGGATTGAAATTTTATGGTATAAGTGGAACCGGTAGCGACCTTCGTTTCCCACCGCCCGCTATTTTACCATTCATTATTTTTTTTCGATACTAAATACTTAATTGCAGATATTGGTCCGTTAGATGCGGTATTTCAGAAGTTGGCGCTTCTTTTCTTTCTATTTTCAAAGCAACTTTCATGATTTCTGCTCTTTTCAAGTACTTCGCTGCAAGATGTTAGTTGCAGTTATACGATTTTTATGTCGGCATGCTATGCTAAGATAAAATGCCTTTTATGATTACTGTTATACCTATTGCTATTGGAATTTTAATTGTTACTCCCTTATAACGGTTTCTAGCTGTTTAAAAGCATGGTATAAATAGCAGTTACTACAGGGTCAACTATCAAAATCCCCAAGGATGTATACATTTTATTGGCTTTTATTGTTATAACGTTATTAAATATTTGGCTAAATTAATATATTAATTGAAATTATAGGTGCTTAAATTTTTAAGTAAATGCTGATAATATGTCAATAAATAAAATGTAAGAGATGCGAATCGTGGAAGGTGTTAATATTGTGCAGTACAAATCACTTGTTCAATTTAATTAATTTTCTTAATTAGTTTCCGACAATTACCATTTCATATTATACTTTTTTCGCTTAATTCTCATCTTTCGACAGGGTAAACAACTTAGTGTAAATATTAGTGTAACTATACTCGTCCGTCTCCTCCTTAAGGACGTTCTCCGGACTAAACATGCACTGTTTATGCATGTTTTAGTATTTTCTAGTATATAATTAATAGATGTTATTAACTGCAGAATTAACTGTGACTTATAAAAAGAAATAAAGTTTTTCATCTTATGAGCCGGAGAACGTCCTTAAGTGATGAAAATAGTAAAACGAGTTATAACGTGTAATAAAAACAGTTTGATTAGCCTAGAAATAAATTATAGAGTAAAAGTTCTTAGACAATTAAAGATATAAGTTAACGAGCTCAAAAATTCGGCCAGGAAATATTTTTAACATGCCGATTATGTACTATTTTTTATGGCTTTATTGTTTTCCTTTGTAAAAAAAGTTTGACTTCTTTTTAATTTCGATACCGATATTTATATATGAACAATATACGATAATAATGAATATTTATTATACGGAATTGAGTTAAAATTGAAACAGCTTTTAAATGAAATTAATTTAATTTCATTTCATTTTATTTCTGCGTGAACGCGTGCATGCATTTGAAAAATTTATTTGTGAATATTTTACAATTTTTGCGTCAATACAATTTTCAACTTTATTATTGCGCGGGATTTATAAGCACAAAAGTATTCTCAAACGAATATATACCAAGAATTAAAATACTATACATAATAATCAATTCCATTTCTATAGCTAATATGAACATGTTTTCTTTGACATTGTATACAATTCTATAATAATGCTATAGTTTTCCAGAATAATTTTTTGATACAGTTTTAAAAGTTGATTTTGACATTATTAGCATAAAAAGTCAAATTTCTCTGCTTCGTTACTATCTCATGAACTGCTTTGCATTTGATAATATCAAGCTAGTTTCTAACCACTTTATTACTTTAAAAGTCATTAAAATTCTTTACAGCTTTCGACGGAAAGTTTTAATTCAAACTCTCCCTTAACTGCTTGAAATAGATCGATGAGTTTGATAAAATATTTCAAAAAGTTTTTATGTGTATGGATACCAATATATATAGTTATTGCAGAATCTAACTATTAAAAAAAAATCCGACGCACAATGCATAGACATCAATCAGGAAAGCGCCTCCTGTTTTTCACAGAAAATGCCACCAGATCGAAAATAAAATTGCGCTTACATGGAAATTCTCTGAATAAAAGATTAACAGCTAGTGTAGATATAATTACGTATTTCAAACATATAGGATCCGTATGAGCACGTCATGCGACTGAAATTTTTCCACTTAAAAAACAATGGGGCGTATTATGGTAAATGTATTTATCAAGTAAAAAATATACATATTATACTGTGTAGAAGAATGTTCGAGAATCGTAATTATAGTGAAAGTTACACACTTTTTAAGAGTTCTATTCGTTACTATAATGATTTTTCAAAAAGTATACTTCAATAAAATGAAGATTGCAGAAGGAAAATATAATATCTGAATGCATTGATTCTATTATATCCCTTACTCCGTTTTGTTCTACAAAAGTTAATCCTCTCTCCAATAACTAGAAAATGACATTGAACTGAAGCTTATAATGTATTAAATTTTTTGCATTTAATTTACAGCTTAAAATTAGTTATTAGAAATGTAAATGTAAAGTCTGACTGTGCAATATTCTTTCTACAAGGTATTAGCATATACGCACTGAATAGATCCGTGCCGAGTAACTTCTCAAAAAAAAAAATACTTATACTAATATAAAATTTCATCATTTGTAAAATAAATTGGTAGCAAGGAAATAATAATAAAAAAAGCTAAATGAATCTTTCGCACCTTTATGCGCTTTGTGCACAATTTCGACTATATAACCCAGCTATACAGCTATATAACTGCTCATGAAGCCCACCACAATGAACTGTACGATTCATTCGTTTTTCGAGTGAGTAATACCTACTAAAGCTCGCGCATTTATTGACGTTACAGTTCATTGGCTCTATGGAGGTTCCACGACCCACCAGCCGAATGGAGATCGTGGCGGCGATGCGAACAATACGCGTGAGTATAACGATCATAATAATTACGATAAGACTCGTGCAAAATCGAGTTTCTTGCACTGCATTACATCCCTTACTCGCTCGGCAACCGGCGATCGCTGATCAGCTCTGATCGAGTTCTCTCTCTCTCTCTCTCTCTCTCTCTCATCTCTGGCGTGCGCACGCGCTCACTCGCTGCTTTTGCTTTTTGCAGTTCGAGTTCAAGGCCAGCGCGATTAAGAAGAAGAAAGTGACGCTGGAGGTCTCCGTGGACGGTCTGAAGGTCATGCTCAGGAAGAAGAAGGTATGGGGACTTTGCGCGCTGTGTGCGCCGATGAGGCTTTATTTTTAGAATCCTTTTTTCTTCCTCCGCGTGCGTTTGAATTTTATTATGTGGTTTGGCTTATCTCATAACCACAGCCGACGGTTGTGTACACTTTAATCATTGTAAGAACTCTCCCTAAAAGTTGTTGTAATCTTGCCTATAAATCTCGCATTATTTGCCAATTCTTCAACAATCCTTAAAAGATATTATTACGATATGCAGACTGATTTTTTTTTAATAAGTAGCATAACTGTAATGTAATGCAATATAAAGAAACCACACTGACAAATTATTAAAATGCATTATCTGCGGATCCCTTAATATTTTTATAGTAATATTCGACGCTAAGATTGATGATAGTTTTACCGCGAGAAACATAATTGAATTGCACTATTAAATACTCTGAGTATAAAGTGAAACTTTTAAGTGTACTTTTTTAAACATTTACGGTAAACATAGATATTTTCCTGTAGCTATTTTTTATATGAATTATTATCAGTTACACTTCCTCAAAGTTAATCATTTGTTCCAATATCCTAAGATTATAAAATTAAAAAAATTAAAAAGAATTTAACATTTGAAAAATCAGTTAATCCGTTCTCGAGATACAGAGATTTCTATACCCAATTTCACATTTTTTTTATGAGAACACGTTTTAAACAAAATATACCTTTAATAGATTCTTGACCATAACCGATTAACAACTTCAAGTATTATTGTAATTAAATTTAAAAAATAGTTATTTAGAAAATATTTGAAAATACAAATGAAATAAGACATTATACGTTAAAATCCATTGAGTCATTCTGAAGTTATACATATATTTTTAAAAAGTTTGAAAAAATTTGAAAAACTCAAATACCTATATCTTCAAATATTCACTTAAAATATGTTTCTTGATATTTTCATCAACTTTTGAAGATGAAAAAAGTTTTTTTTTTTCATTTCAAAACTTCATCTATGTGGATACAATATATAATGAGTACAATATGAAGTCTATATAGTATCCTGATTAATATGATTTTTCTACTCTCTCAAATTGTTTTAATACACACGGTCATATAATTTTAATTCTATACTAAAATTGGTGAACTTTCAGTTTCCGATGTTACAGAAGAAACAGCACTGGTTGGATGAAAGCAAACTAGTTCTCATGCACCACCCGATCTACAGGATATTTTACGTTTCACACGACAGTCATGATTTAAAAATTTTTAGTTACATTGCTCGGGACAGTAGTGGCAATTCGTTTAGGTGTAATGTGTTCAAATCCAGTAAAAAGGTGAGTTACATTGTTTCATCCGATATAAATTCTGAAATTCTGAAAAGTGCATATTTATTACAAATAATCATAAGAGGGATCAATCGATTGTATCGAATCTTTCACGCTCAAGATTTTTCATTTTAAATATACTTATATTATAAGTAAAAAAATTTGTTTCGTATGGAAAAATTTATTTTCATATCTACAAAATTAATATAACAGAGATACATAATCTATTTCATTTGGTTGTACTTAATTTTTGAATATTTTCCAAATGATATACTAAAGAAAGAGTACATTCTCGGCATTTGACTTTAGTTAATTAAAGGAAAAACCAATAGTAAAACTGGCATAAAGCCAAACCTTAAAAAGATTGAACCTACAGCTGCGGAAACATAGCAATTCATATCTGGGCAGCACATGTAACGATTATGTAACGATCTAAAGAAATTCAATTGTCCCTTTAAAATTCATCTTTATTCAAAGAATACTGTAGAAAATCTCACTTCCCTTTAAACTACAAGTACAAAAAGAATTCCAGCTGGGCAAAGAACTTTGTCCGATGGCCGATCCTCCTAAGTAACAGAGCCGGAATCGGACAATTTTCCAATTTTCCACGAGACCTAGCACAGGATCGAGTCATTGTTCCTCTGCGCGGAGGATTGCGTGTGAGATCGAGGCCCTTGACTGCACTTTTTCGGCATCAGCGAGCAGAGGCGCTATGTACGAGAAAACACGTGTCGTGCAGGCCGCTTACCCGCCCAGTTCCAATGCAAACCCACGCACGCAAGCCAACTTTTCCGGTCTAGTCTCCCAACACCTATACATATACCTATATACATATAGGGCTCTCGCGGCGCTTGCACTTGCTCGCTCTCCTCTTCCTCTCTCTCTCTCTTTCTCTCCCCCTCTCTTTCGCTCCCTCTATAAATAAAGAGGCTCCGAAATGGCATTAGACGGGAACCACGACGTTGAGTGGAGTCGCGCGGAGTCGCCGGCTGTCCGCTCCCGGTGCGCAACTTTTTTCCGATTCTCTTTCAACCGCGGTCTCTTAGGTATTTCATAAAAGCGCACCATCATCGCATTCAATAATAAGAAATCTTTCGCTCGCGCGCGCGCATGTGTACGGGTATGTATGTCGCGCTAACAAATCGTAGTCTTTTCCCCAACTGAATGGAGCTTTGTGCACTCGCAGAAAGTTATCGCACATGCGTTTGTTTGAGAAAGTGCGGAAAGAGGCATGAATTCCAGCAAGTTTTCAAAGTATTTTTAACAGTGCGGTGAAAATAACCGCGCGCTATACTCGTGCAAAAATGTACGAGCCATTTCTTATTGGGGATGGCAGGACGTATAATCCAAATTATTCATAGTGCTTTCTGGAATTGTGCGTGACGTTATTGTGTATACTGTACAAAAAGAAAATTGGAGAAGCAAAATGCTACTTGCTGGTAGTGACGTCTCGAAAGTTTACGTATCGAACTGTACGTTATAGGCTAGTCTTTAGGAAATAACCGTTTTTATGGAATAATTTTGTAACCGTAAATTCCAAAATATTATTATTTTTCACACAAGAGAAATATTATTATCCCTCACTCGTGTTATTGCAATACTGAGTAATACGAATTTAGGCTTCTATAGACTAGCCCAAGGTATTATAAAATCTAAATACTGCAGAGCGCGAATTATACATTTATATAGACGTTGTTCTAGGTGTTTGTACGTTTTTCAAAAGTAGGTCTTTGTAATACTCGAGTACATGCGCGGGCTCTCCGTCTTGCAGCGGCTAACAGGCAAAGGAAAAGTTTTTTCATCCAACGAGAGGAGGAGTATCAATTCAACGGAACAGATGTGCGGGGCTTTTCAGCTGTTATACCGTATTGTGCAGTTATAAGTGCAAAGTCTGACAAAGCGAAGCGAACGAGGAACTCTAGGCATACTCACGTCTAGCTATTTGCGTAGGAGAGTCTATTCCCATTCCATGATCAATGTCCCTATCAGAACGTTCTTTCGAAATATATCCATTTCTTTGTACAGGTACCCTGGTAGAAAATTGACGAGTTTGACTGGTCAACGTATTAATCAAATGGAAATGTTTTGTGGCTATTAAGCGAACAATATACTTTCAAATATCATTTATCACGAATTATATTGTTCAGTTTTGAACTAACTTTCAATTATATAGTGTCTAACTTTTATGCAGGCCCCAGATCCAGAGATAATAGTGAAAATTCAATATATTTAAAAAATCTAGCTAAAAACTGGTTAAGAATTCCTTAACATTTCTACCAGGGTAGTTTATTTCAAAAGAGCATTTCATATTTTTAGTCGAAAAATTATTTATATAAATGGTCTCGACAGTCGATCGCTCGTCGTTCAACTACCTACTTAGTTATTGCTTCAATATTTTTTGCTCTCGGATAGTTTTTGCGATCGCAACAGAATATTTTTCATAAATTCTATTTCTTTTCATTCGGAGGAACCTTAGGAGCAAAACTAAGATAAATTTTATCAGGGTAAAATCACTATGGGATTGAAATTCATATTATGTTTTAAATTAAGGGGTTAAATTAATTTCTTCTTATAAAAATGTAGTTAGATTAAGTTAAGGGAGTCTTCGGAGTCATAATTCCACAATTTTCCTTAACCCATTAAGGACGGGACGGACACTTTTTTCATACTATTTTTAACAGCCTTATTTACTTTGATATCGGTCCTATAAAAAACTGAGAGTAGTCATTTCTGATGTAAAGTTGTCTGAACTTTCGATCTATGTCGTTAGAATTGTAAGAGAATGCATAGTAAAAAAGTGATAATTATTTATTTAACAAAAAATTCAAAATTACGAGTGAAATTTTTTTTTATTAGTATTCTTGCCTCGAAATCGTCAGTGGATTTTGATGGTTAGAGTAATTTTTGCAACCATCGACCCTAATCTTTAAAGCTTCATCGATATTTTTCGATTTCATTCATTAGAAGCCGAGCTATATCATTTTAAGTGTTTGAAGTAATGTAAAAGTCAATAATTCCGAATTATGTAATATACGTAAATTTTTGTTACGACTCTCATTAATTGATT
>UELV01087764.1:11223-24284 GCA_900490015.1 Megastigmus stigmatizans | reverse complement strand
TAGGAAAGGAGGGAAGGTACAGAGAGGGTATATGCCATAAAAAAGAAGCGCTGTTTTATGCACGATTGCAAGGTGGAACGCATGCGAGTTTGGAAATGTGTGGCTCGCGTGCGCACTCGCGTCGGGAGCGTATGGCTATAGAAAAAAAAGGGCAGGACCAAAGCGAAAGCGCGCGGAGCGAGAGAAAGAGTACATCGACAGAGAGCGAGAGAGAGAGAGAGAGAGAGAGAGAGAGAGAGAGAGAGCTGTGCGTAAAAAAAGGGAGAACAAGAGTAAGCAGAGGCGAAAGGAGAGAGAAAGGCAGATAGGGGAGTGAAAGATTGTCGAAAATGGAGAAACAGGGAAGCGAGGAGCTCTCGAAACGGACCCGTGCGACTAAAGTGTGTATATCCGCAAAGTTGGTTTTCAATGCTTTTCGATCTTTCTATGCCTTTCCCCGAAATGCGCGCGTCTCCTGCTGCACTGGAAAAAGAGAGTTAGTCGCGGTGCTCACAGGCATGAGAAAAAATGTTTACTGATACTCAGGCGTGTTTTTATTAACTCGCTTGATTTGTATTTCGCTTTATTTCAGAACTGTACGAAGGATGATATGAATTCATGGAAAATAATTTCACTTTGATACTTTTTCTCGGACGCGATGCACATTCGTCAAGAGCGAGGTAAAGTTGCTCGCTTACAGTGAATAAGAGAAACGGTGCCTGTAACGCTTGCTTATCGCCTCATTCTTTAATAAATGCAAGTGTTCAATATTATAAACTAATTAATAATAAATTATTTTAATTTGATTAGCTTTTGACATTATATTGATGTTAATTTTATGTAAAAAAACGATTCTTTAATGCAAGCCCTAATTATAATTGGCCTTGAAGCTAAAGGAATATTGGAAGATAATTAGAACCCTAAAATCATAAGGATATTGATATCGTTAATATTATCGATGACTTGCAAAACGTACAAGTTCTGTTAAAGCATACTTGCCGATGAAAAAAAAAAAAAAAGTACTCTCGAGGAATTTCTTTGAAGATTTAGGAGTCGGAAAAATGCGCAAATTGGAAGTTTTTGGGAAGATTTTCATACTTTCTCTCCAAGAATCTTTTCGCCAACTTTATTCATTAGGATCTCGTCCGCGAGGAAGTTCAGAAAGAAACGTTCTGCAGTATGTACACCCATTTAACCAAGAATATCACTCTGTCGCCACGCACTCACTACACGATACTCGCTGATATAATTTTAATTTCAAACAATAACGAGGCCCGCCCCACAATTACAGAACCGTATATGTATATATAAGACACATATTTTTCAGCGCCCGGGAATCATAAACTTTTTCTGATAACGTTTTCAGGCAGCGGTAAAGGTGCGCGCGAGCGGAGACCTGGGCCACCACCCGATTGCATAAGTAATTTAGAAATTTAAATTACCCCAGTGCATCGGGCTTCGCGCGCATACCACCATAATCGTAAAGTTGTCCTTTAAACGCCAGGGCTTCTCTCACTCTCGCGCTCTCGCGGAGTTTAGCAATCAGCACGTAAAGCGGTTAAAATTAAGCCCTTCGAAAAGTCTCTCTCTCTCTCCCTCTCTCTCTCGCTCTCCTGCACACGTGGATGCCGCAGGTATATTCGTACACTTGGACACATGTGTTATACCGGTTGCATCAACCCAGTGGCTGTTGGCGAGCAAAGCGAGTGGAGATACAGACGACGAAAGTATAGATATATACATGGGTTTATATAGAGAGGGAACAAGCTCAGAAGACAAGCCGCAAGTGAATAGCAAAAGGCATCAGATACGTATAGCAAAGCTGAGACGCGGCGGCGGCGTCGGCGGAAGGTAGGAAGATGAATACTTGAGAATATGCAACTCTGGCGAAGAAGAAAGAGAGAGAGAGTTAGGCAAACAGACATGAAAGCCCCTTCGCGCGGCTTCCCTTTGACCATTCGCGGGAGATGCGATACACACTGTGGGGGCTTTTCCTCTCTCTCTCTCTCTCTCTCTCTCTCTCTCTCTCTCTCTCTCTCTCTCTATCTCTGCAGTATAGTAGTAGCAGCGAGTATATGGTTGGACTACGCAGCAACAGCAACAGCAACAGCTATAACGCTCCGCGCGCGAACGCGGCCTTAACAATACCAAAGATATTTTCAGCAACATTCTTTTTTAAACCTGCGCGCGTTGACCCTCTTGCTTCTCCTCTTTACCCTGACTCTACGCGCTCTACAATTTTTTACGCGAGCGCGCGGATTCTCTTTCTATCTCTTTATGTTTTTCCCCTTGTCTTGTATCCACTTTGCGTGTCTTTTATTCCTCCGCGCTACTGGCGGTTACCTTTCCTCTCTTTTTTTTTCGTTTCTTCGTCGATGAGAAAAATCCTGTCTCTCTTTTTCAACGTCTTTTCCTTTCTCTTCTTCCGTTTCTTTTTTCAAGATAGAGAGAGAGGGGAAGAGGAGATTCCACGCTCGCGAGAGCGGGTGAAAATATGTTTTACGATGGGCGATATCTATGCGCGCACGCGCAGCCTTTATTTGTCAGTGTGTGTCTGGGGGTTGGGGAAAGTTTCGAGAGGAGATGATGAATGGCGAATTGTACGTTGAACACTGCAGCGAAATTTATTATTAAAAGTTTTGCACTTTTTGCTTCTCACCGAGCCGATATGGCATACCTTTGATAAACGAATATTTTCGTCCCGAGAAATGCGCGTTTTGGATCTATTCGTATACATATAGGTAACAGAGACTGTGCACGAGCTTTGGTTAATCCCTCGTACGTCATTATTATCATTATTTTGAGGATCGACCTAACGGTATTTATGGAGTACGAATCGATAGTAAAATTGAGCATTGCAAAATATTACAGATTTACAATCAATTTAATAAATCATTATTTTCTCCATATGAATCCCGTAAGAATATCAAGTAGACATATGCCGAGTTTGATCAGACACCCGTGATTACTTTTCATACATGTATATTTGATACCATTGATATGGATAAAATATTATGAATTTTTAATAAAGGTTTACAATGTTCGTCACTTAACAATTATTCAAATATCAGATGAAATATGACAGATGACAACAGAAAAAAAAAATAATGAATTCCATAAAACTTTTCAAGAGCTGAAAAGTGGCACAATACCGTCAGTATTAGCGTAGCGAATCACTCATCACCCTTTGTAAATACATTATTTTCCGAGGTAGAATAATAAAGAATAAATAACTCGTACATAAATTAAAAAGCGTTTTTACACACAGAATCCATATTACTAAGCTGAAAATGCATTTGCATATGGAAGAGCAGTAGGAACAGCAGCTTTACGCGCGGGGGAGGCCACAGCCATAAACCTCAAAACGTGGAAATCGAAAAGAAAACAAGGCCTCCATTTTTGCGAATCTGGTGAAAAGAATAAAGAGAAAAACAACACGTACACGCGGAGTAACAAGGCTAAAGTAGAGAGCCAGGGAACGAAACAAAACCCCGTCGCTCCTCTTCTCATTCTTTCTCACGCCCCTCTCAAAATTTGTTATTTTAATTCTCGAAGTTACAATTTCTCCGCTCCTTCGCTTTCGAGTCCTACGCGAGCACACGCGAGAGAGAGGCCGCGCGCCATACATCGCGAATAAATTAACAATAAATCCAGCGGGCTTGTCTGCCGTGTGGCAACTGTACACACGAATGCGAAACAAACGAACGCAAAAGAAAGGTGGCACCGAATCGCCCCTCGCTTCTTTTGTCTCGCAGGGCAAAAATCACGTCTCTCTCTCTCTCTCTCTCTCTTTTCGTGTTTTTTTTTAAATCTTGTATAAGCTCGCCGAGCAGCAGCCTGAGCTTTATTATATGGCTATATCAGCTGCCACGTCCGAATGTTTCACCGGGTTTTACGAACTATCCCGTATGTACCCAACAGTTTGAATTTTAACGTTGCTCACGGCGAGTATAAGATCGCCACAGACCGTGAAATGTGCATACAAGCACAGCGAGACGTGAACGTCATGATTTGCAGACAGAGTATCAAGTAATTTATACGTAACAGGTAGATATTCTTGTGTGTGCGTGTAATAACACAGTGCATTATAAGAATTTCTAGCTTTTATATTCTGCTTCTTCTTTATTATTTGTAAATAAGATATAATGAATGGTTGTAAATATTAAAATTGAAAGTATATTGAAGAAAAATACTTTTAGATTATTAAGTAGAGAAACTCTTTTAAAGCTATGCATTAGTATATTACCTAATGAAATAAAAATACTTGATGATTATCAACCTCGAAAAAAACACGCTTAACACGTGCTTTGCACTAATTTAGTATAAGAACCCTTATTGGTGGGGAAAAAAATTGACTAAAGATATTGAACATTAAAGTAGTTACACCATTCACTAATCAAAAGGATTTTATAAAAATTTTATAAAAATTGTATACACTCGCTTACATACACAACAAAATTCTTTTTCTCGCTACGAATAGCTGTCGGATTTTAATTTTCAGCGAGTATCTGACTTTGACGGCCGGTAATCCGGTCAAAAAAAGTTGTACACCGCTTTATGTAAAAAAGCTTTTACCGATTCACGCTTCTCTACTCATCTGAATGAGCCTGGACAGATTACCCCCGGAGGCCAGAATCACGAACTGGAATAACGCATTATCATAATAAAACTGCGTCTGGAAATACATTTTGATTTTCGCGACTTTGAATGAGCCTTTATTCTCAACCATGACGTCATTTATGAAATTCATTTTTTTTAAATCCATTTCGACGGCAGACTGGTTTTAATAAATTAAATGTAAAAAAGATTTAAGTGTCCGTGGCAAATGTCAATCAAAAGCTGCTCGGCGTTTATTTTTAGACGTTGATAAAATAATAATAAAATATTCATAAGAGAATCGTTCATGAAAAGAGTACATAGAAGATTTTTAATGATTGTCTTTATCAGTAGTACAAAACTTATGTTGTATATGTTTCTTAGGTCACGTGTTTTTTTTTTTTTTTAATATCAGAACAAGATGAAGTCAAAACTACATATTCTTATAAACAAATTATTTAATTAATATAAGAATTATTACGTTTGTAATATTGTAAACTTATAAAGGATTCTTTGTAGTTTGTAACTTTTTAAAGTATATTTTAAAATTTAAAGCAAATTGGCTTTTGTTGGAAGACTTGCCAGAAACTAAATTGTTTTATGATTATTAACGATTATTAATGTTCAAGTTCAGATACTTAGGACATGGAAGAAAAGTATTGGAATCACTTGAGGGGACATAATTATATAGTAGAAAAAAATAATATTTTTAATGAATTTAACCGCTTCTTTACTTCAATGTTTTATAAGAATATTTACATATTCTTAGTTTATTATATTTTGACTTTTCAGACGAGAAGCGTAAGTCGTTCACAATATCAGACTGTCAGTCCGGAATAAAAAAAATTAAACAAATGGAACTCGCCTCGAGCTGCGATTATAATGAAATATTCAAATTTCATTACTTCTGCGCCCGAGCATGAAAACGAAGCAATTCTTCGAATTTGCATTCCAAGTTAGCGCATGATTTCACGTCTCTCTGGTTTTCTCCTTAATTTCCCCTCTCACCTTTCACTTCGTTACTTTTGTTTATCTTTGTTCTTGCTTAGAGATCTTTTTTTGCTCGTTTCACCTGGGGTCTAATGACGAAAATTAAAAGCACGATGAAAGAAGCTTCCACCACCGAGTGGAAATTCATGTATTCGGGATGCGAAGCGTAAGCCTGGATAAGGCGTAGTTAGGAATTCATTTGGTAGTTTGACGAAGGTTCTTTGAAAAGAGAAAGAGAGAGAGAGAGAGTCCAGTGCTGCACCAAGATAATGGACATGTAGTTGTATGATTAAACAAAGGTGTTGCGGTGATTGACGTTAGGACAAATTTCGAAGATGCCAATTATTGCTCTCGAGTGACCTTAAATTAGTGAAAAAAGAGTACATTCAAAGCTTCTACATGTACATTATATTTAAAGAAATATTGTATGCTGGTTCCATATGATCATTTTAATTTTAGTTCCGTATTAAAATACGGTAGTATGATTGTCTTTAAAAAAGAAGATGGTTACATAGAAATGAGGATAAAATAAAAATATTATGTTACCTTATCTTACCACCTTAGAAGAGTAATTATGAGTATTAACATGGTTCATTGATGATCGATAAATTCTATTTATTTTTAAAAGCATTTCGAACGATTGAGTCCATTTCTCATTATAAAAATATTATTTTTAAATTGTCTTCTTAGCTAACCTTTCCTTCTTATAAGAAGACAGTTTCAAGTAAATTAATTCAATTCTCCAAATTTCGTGATAAATGAATATTATTGTATATATAAATGTAAGTATTTCCTATTAAAATATTATTTCATAAATAGACACATAAACTAACCATT
Source organism: Megastigmus stigmatizans (assembly GCA_900490015.1). NCBI lineage: Eukaryota > Metazoa > Arthropoda > Insecta > Hymenoptera > Megastigmidae > Megastigmus > Megastigmus stigmatizans. The sequence goes on along the minus strand of UELV01087764.1, from coordinate 17,882 downwards.
CTTTTTACCGTTCATAGGGAAGTGTGTGAATGTATGTTCCATAACAGTAAGTTGGTAAAGTTAAGTTGTTTTGAGGTGTACAGTACTGTGCAAGGTGCACAGTAGGATTGCTAAAGCTTTAAGTTTTGGATAGCTCTTATCAAAGACTCGTTGTAGAACTTTTTGTTAAGCAAACTTGCTCATTAAACTTACATTTGACGTATGTTTTGAAAGTTCGAAGTGATAACAAAACTTAGAAAATACGGGTTTACGTAGGTTATAAGTATCAAGAAAGATTGTATCAATGAATCTGATTCTTCTTTTATCTGGTGTAAATGGTAGATAATAAATTATAAATAGATATATGTATTATTAATTTATTTAGCACAAAATATACTTTCAAAGTGAAATTCTAAAATAGCGGTAATTTTTATTACTTTAAAATGTAATTAAGTGCGCTTTTTTACAAAAACTAAAAACAATCTTTATTATTTACTATATGTATAATTAAATATCTAAGATGACATATTGCATACGTAAATACAAAATCAGTGATAAGTACTGATCAGAAATTATTTTTGAATCTTGATAAACTTTGTTTGCACTGGCTTAGTTGGCCGTATTACAATATCTAACAATAGATGCATGTCTGATGTCCGATCTATAGCTTCTAATTTAAAGTTGTACAAAATCTGAGCCACCAGTGATTTCAATTCCATTAATGCAAATTTTTGCCCTGAAAAATATATATTTAGTAAGATGTTCTTTTCAATTATAATACCAATATATCTTTATAAACAAATAGTTCTATACCTATACAATTACGAGGGCCTGCACTAAAAGGTATGTATGAAAATGGATGACGTCCCTTAGAATTTTCAGGAAGAAATCTATCAGGATTGAATTCTTCCGGTTGCGACCAATATTTTGGGTCTCTATGGATGTGATATAATTGATGAAATACTTCAGTTTCAGATGGAATGAGATGCTTCGCTGAAAATAAAAGCAATATTGCCATTGATATAGTTACAAAATTAAAATATTTTATTTTTTTCAAAATCTTCCATTATCATGAGAAAAAAATTATTTTTACTCTATACATATATATGGGTGTGTATTTGACGTATAGTAACATATACGACCATTTTTTTATAAGATAAATAGCAGAAAAGAAATTAATCTTACTCAGTTGTAAATCTTCTGTTATGTAGCGAGAAATAACTGATACCGGTGGATAAAGTCGTAAAGATTCTTTTATACATCGCTCTAGATAGTTTAATTCCTGTAATTCTGGCATCCCTATTTTTCCATCACTTTTATCCAAAACCGTAGTGACTTCAGATCTAGCTTTTTTCTGGAATATATTTTTTTATATTAAAATAAAAATAAATTCTAAATGAACCATTTTACGTTAATAAATTGAATATGTAGATTATCGATTGAATGTAAAATCGAATTTTACAAACTAAAAGCCGTAAGAAAAATCAGATTTTACGGTTATGATATTAAAAAATTCCACTGATATTAAGAGATTTTACGGCCTCGGGTGTTCGCGCGATACTCTGGCTGCGCGACGATCAACATCCGGGCAATGAAATCACATTTTACGGCTTTGTTACGAAAAATACCGCTGTTAGTCGTCACCAAACATTTAATTATTTTGATGTTTGTATTTGGTAAACTACATACCTGAATTTCCTCATTTTCGGCTAGTAACATTAAAGTATATACCATAGCCATTCCTGTTGTATCGTGACCCTATAAATTGTTAATTTAAATTAAAAAGAAAAGCTTATATAATTTTTTTTCACATCTACCTCGAACATAAAGGTGTCCACTTCCTCTTTAATTCCTTCTTCATTTATTAAATTATCCCTTTCAGCTGACAGTAAAAGATCGAGCATAGCCAATCTTTTTTTGCGACCTTGAAAACAAAAGTTTCTGTCAAAATGGAATTTCATAACTTTATATTTTATATGTAATTTGTTCTACCTCCATAAACATTATCTGTCTCCGACGCATTTGCATCATCGTCTAGAAATTTCAAGTATTTGTATTCTGTATTTTTATGATATTCCCTTCGATCACTTAATACCTGTTGCGTATTTACGTTTCTATGAGTATTAATTTTACAATTTAAGGGGATGTGCTATAGTCGGGAATATACATTCATAATTCACAGAGATTTTTATCGCTAAAATTTTCGACATCAAAAATCTCTGCGAATTTGGACAGAATTTTATGAAACTTGGGTCACGTGATAATTACATCATTACCGAGATGGTGTCAGAGTTTTTTTTCAAAAATTAATCTCTATCTTTATATATTTAGTTAAATGCAAGAACCGGTAAGGTAGGAGTCTTTAATAATATAAAAATAAATTTTTTATCCCAACAAAATGTATTATTTTTAAATAAAAACCTTGGTAGTGAAAGTATGGAGAATCCCCAAAGTCTTCTTTAGTTGATTATTAAGTGTCCATAAAAATGGTAACATCCAATCTGTTATGAACGGTCGTGTTATCCTTTGTACAGAAGTAATTTTTGCCACTTTAGACAGTAGTTTATAATTTTTTTTGTAACAAGCACGATTTTTGCGTTTTTTAACCATTAAGCAAGTCAAAAGTAGTTTTTTTTTTCAGACTGGCGGGCAATAAAAGTTAATAACAAGCGAAAAAAATGGAAAAACGCCCGCTGCAGTGAAAATCGATTTTGCAGCTTTTATCTTTTACTCGTGTAGCGGGCGTTTTTTGGTTTTTATCGCCCGTTATAGCGCTTTTCAGTTGTTATCACCCGCTAAAAAAATTTAGGAGCTTTTTAGAAAAATCAACGATGACTTTTATAAAATGTATTTTATATTTTATATATTATTTTATATTATTTGATATAATAAAACAATTCTAAACTATATAACTAACAATATTATAGGAAAATATTAAGTAACTAAAAATTAAAAATATTCTAGCAAACGGAGTTCTTGTCTTACAGAAAATATGGTCTGCACTATCAAGAGGAGACCAAGGGTAGGCCAAGCAGACTGGAAAACCGATTTTAATAAAACTTTACAGAAATATTCTTTGATCGATAATATTAGATATGTGTCTCGAAATTTAGTCGAATGACCATTTTATCAAATTATATGAGAAATCGTGGTTGTATTAAAACCTTTATTGCAAGGCCAATATATATCGTAGAGAATATTCCAAAAAAGATATCAAAATTATAAATAATAAGTTTTCATTTACATTTTTAAACAAGTTATTAGCACTTTTTGTTCAAAAGTTATGAATAATTGAACATAGGAGTTAAGTTTGGACGCATTTATCAACTGAAATAAACGCTAAATGTTAAGGCTCAAAAATTAACATAATTTTCGATCGATCATTACATTTTTTATAATAAATGCTAATAGCTCGTTCTAAAATTCAAGTGAAAGCTCATTATCTAGATTTCGATATCTTTTTTATAACATTTTCTATAATGTATACTGACTTTGCAATAAAGATTTTAAGATAACCATGATTGCTCATATAATTTAATAAAATGGGCCTTAACTCGGACCTCAGGGTCCTTTTGACTAAATTCCGAGACACGTATCGCATATTTTCGATCAAAGAATGTCTCTGTAAAGTTTCATCACTATTGGTTCTCCGGAACTCTCGGCCTCCCCTTGTAAGGGTCAGTAGAACTTTTTGACCTCGTTTAATTGCAGTCTTGTTCAGCCTTTGACTTGTATTGCAAACATTATACTCAGTTTAAAAATTCTATTTACGCCCTTGGCATAGAATACACTATTATCTAACAAGTTTTTTGACTGTCTAGATATTTATTTACCTATACACAGCAAGATTGCCCATCTTATATACCGCATTCTTATATTCGTCCGCCTTTGAACTGTCCACTTTGTTCAAGGCCACTCCCATTGCCGATTCTAATTGATAAATATAATTGATTAGTTTATTTTTATAAATATTTTGTCTTAGAATATCGAAATTACCGCAGATAATGTTTAACGTGTACTTGGAACACAATGGTTCAAGGTACTGAATCGTCTCTTCGCCTTCACTTTTTAAATTTTCGATAAATCTTTGGGCATTTTCGTTTGTTATCTCAAGATACTTCTTTAGAATATTGAAATGGAATGCCGGTGTTAAAATTTTTCGTCGCTGTCTCCATTTCTCGCCTGATTGAGCAGCAAGAAATTTTCACGTAAAACAATTTGATTTATTTATACATAAAAGCTTTTGAAACAAAAAGTACATACCGTGGCTTGTTAATAAACCAGTCCCTAACCACGGCTGAAGTTTCGTGTAAGCATACCCTTTTTTAATGTGTTTCTGACTCGTTAAGAGTATCTATTACAAAATTAAGATAAACAAATGTAATGGGCAATACTGTAAAGTTATAGAACGATTTTTATTAAATACGTTACCTCTACGTCATCTGCTTCGCAAGCGCTAACCACAGCATAGGAAGCCAGACAGGCAGTTATGGTAGGATAGTGTTCTTTTGTAAGATCGTATACAATGGTCCACATTTTTTCTGTAATAATTTATCAATAATTTAGTAAATCAGTAATAATTAGTAAAATAAGTAATTTACAAATAAAAACTATAGGATCTTGTACAAAGTTATAGAATGGAGATCTCGTTATAGTAACATTAATAGTATCCACAATAAAAAATGTAGTTTTCATACCGACAGGTTGAATGCCCAATAATAAGTTTCTTATGATCGGTAATCCTGGAGGTCCAGGTATCATATCCAATAGTTTAAATTTTCTACGATCGCGTTGACTATAAAGGTAGAACGCTAAGGATACAAATAAAATTATAACCAAATACATAATCATGGTGAATTTAAAAACAAGAATGGTTTAATTTTCGAAAAAGTCTAAGCAAAAAAATTAACAAAAAAGTCTCTGTGTTTAAATACAACTGTTCTTCTCAATTTTGTATTATAAACTGGAATTTAAGTGGCTCAATATCTCACTGACTGGATTTCTTGTTTAAAAAATACATAAAAGCTTAGTTATTGATCCCTTATCAAAAAGTTTAAATGCCAGATAAGATTCAAAGATAATTTCTGGCGTCGAATATAATATCGATTCGTTATATTATAACAACTAATTTTCATTTAATCTTGAACCGGTTATTGCCCACAATACGTAAATAATATAATGAGTACAAATATCGCAATTTTAATTCTTAGTACAACATCGACGGTTTCATTCTCTTACTCACAAAATAATTTAATTATTGAACTATATAATTAGAAAATTACGTGTTACATTCAAAGCTTATCATAAAACTAAAGGAAAGTCTACTTGTTAAAATTTGTTTTTGTGTTCCCTTCCGATTTTTACTGTTAAATTAATAAAATTGCTTATAAAGCTATATCCTATATGAAGCTTCATTAACCAACTTCTACATTAGTGTACCTTTACCAATCGAGAATCCCCCATAAAAATCTATTGCATAGCATCATCGAGCATCATCATCTCTAATCTCTCAATCCCCTCTCAACATAGAAATAACCACAAACTAAAAAAAAAAAAGAAATTTATAACCCTACGCTTGCCGCTCATGACAAAGCCATAATAGGTACGCAAAGGAATATTCGCGCACGAGGCAGCACATATAACAAACGCGCGTATACAGGGCGAAGCGACGATCGGCGTCGATGATCAACGTGGTCCGATGAGCCAAATGGATGATTTGCATGGGTTGCCGCATGGTCGACTCGCACCAGCATCTCTCTCTCTCCCTCTCTCTCTCTCTCTCGCCTCTACCCATATACACACGCTAGTGCCCTTCGCTTCCGCCCTCCCTTATCTAAGCCGTGCACACACGCGAGAGGCACTCGGTGCGCGCCCACACACGGACCACTGGTCAATAATTCGTAATTGGGTTATCGAGGCGTCCAGCGGTGCACGATAGATTCCCGCCAATTTGTTGAAAGCCACCGCCGCCACCACGCGCTCAACCATATATATACTTAACCATTGCTGATTTTATATACGTGTGAGCGGTTCCGTGCGTGCGAGGCTGCTGTCTCGAGCTTCCCCCGATAAAACGCTTGGACCCGAAAGCCCTTTGGATTGTGCGTGCGAAATAGGTGTCTCGCGATTGAGTTTCGGGAATTTATCGAATCCATCGAGTTGGATGAACATTTTTAGAGGCTCATTTCCGAATGGATGATTGAAAAGTTTGCATAAAGTACTGCAGAACTTTTTCAAATTATGATTTATTTGAGCGCTAAGCTGATTACATAAGTAGATTAATGTTCCAGTTTCTAAGTCTAATTTTTAGTTTAATTTCTTTAATTTAAGAAAATTTTTTATTTATTCAAAATCTTTGTATGAATTATAAAATTATGAGATTGAAACGATTAAATAATAACGTTGTAACGATTTAAAAATAAGAATAAAATGAATTGATTAAATTATATAATTCTAAGAATTAGTTTTATTTTCCGGGATAATAAAAGAATGGTCAGAGGTTATATTATGGTGCTATCCTACTAGAAACAGTGCACATAGATTCACAGATGAAAACCGTCTATTTCCGCAATTCTAGGAATGGCAATAATAAAAATTAAGTAATTCCGATCGCGCAGTATGCCGTGATTCGAAATGCGAAACATCAAGGCGGCAAAGGAAAAAAGTTAGACGCCCCCCCC
>UELV01087764.1:0-11203 GCA_900490015.1 Megastigmus stigmatizans | reverse complement strand
CGAGTATGCCGAGTAATTTTATAGAGATGAAAAATTCCGCCTTCGAAGGTGAGACGCGTAGCGGGAGCCGTGCAGCCGTTAAAAGGAGTATTTCGCGACCGCCTTCAAAGGTATCCGATGAATCGCGTAATTTGTTCGACCAGATGCCGTGAGAGAATTCCACGATACTCTACGCCGCGCCGCGCACTTACCCGATACCTTACAAACACGTACCCCCATGCAGTGCCGCAAGCACCTATACAAGAGCTTACATAGAGTAGGAAGAAAAGCAAAGTTTTCGAGAGAGAGAGAGAGAGAGAGGGAGAGACGAACTGTCGATGAATGGGGCGCGAAAGACGGGCAAGGCGCCGCTCCAGAGAAAACTCCGAAACTATTTGTAATTACGTTTTCTTTGCGCTTCATTTGGCGGAGAGCTAACGGACCGAAACGACTCTCAGTTCTGACATCGTTAAATCCTCTTCACTCGGCAGTTGGAGCCGCATGCGCGCGCGTCGCGAGAGGGGCGCGAGGAAAAGAACGAATTCCCTCGAGATATATAGCTTGTTTACATGTGTTTGTGCGGGCAGAAGACAAAGAGTTCGAGCATGTTCGAAATCGCGTGATTTTGTGCGCGAACGCAGCCTATAGACACTATGTTTTCCTTGCAGTACTTCTCTTCCTCTTTAGCTGGAGGGTTGGGAGAGGTTGTTGCGCTTCGGCGCGATTGGACGGTTAATGAGAGCCTGCAGCAGCAGCCGCCGTCGAGTAGTCAGCGGGAAGAGAAAAAGGGCGTCTCGTAAATCCGGTTTGACGTCCTGATGACTCGATTAGGTCTTTAACGAACTTTTCCGCTGATGAGATCTTGTTTGGAATGAGGCTACCGCGCGTAGCTTTCGTTTAATGGACTTTATTTCGCCAATTTATGATGGGCGCGGCTATTATTTTTTCTATCTCCTGCTGAACGTAGTTACAGTAGTTCGATTAAAGAACGAATCGTTATTTAACGTTAAATTGTTTTATTGCGACTAAGATTATTTTGCAGTTGTTGCAGAAAGAATCGGAGCTCTGTGTTCAACAACACTACCGTTATTTTCTTTCAAACACATGAAAGTGTATATCTTTTAACAATTTGTAATTGAATGAAACGATTCTTTGCAGATATTTATATCTTGCGACTTAAAACAATATTATCTAAATATAATATTGAAGTAGGTAAATGTTGGGTACGTTCAGACCTATCAAAACGAGTCCAATACTACATCATTTCTTACTATCACTAGCAAAATTCATTACAGGCCATTAGTTAAACTCTAACTAATTGTTCACAATATCCGGTCATCACTTATTTAGGTGTGAAAATAGTTTTATTCAATGTTCTTCTAAATTTTCTCGCAAATAATTGAGACATTTTACCGGCGAATTGAAAAGTTATTTCTCTTTTAATTCTGTAAGTTTTCCTGAGTCGCTAAATATACTAAATTACCGGCAAGGACCTTCCACAGTCGCTAAATATACTGCATTGCCAGTAAAGATCCTCCCTACAGCAATCAATTTGACACACAGCTCGATGCATTGCTATTCGGTCAGTCGCCGGAAGACGCTTTCCCATTAATTTTATAATTGAGTTCGTCGTTGACCAAGTTCATGGAAACTATCAATGAGCCTCAAGCGTGACTTACTTCTGCTTCGATTCACGATAATGAAGAGCTCTGGGGTTTTCTACCTTCCTCCGAGGAAATTAATGATTACATTGATGAGGTGCAGACTGATGACATGATTCGCTTGAAATCCATGTTGTATTGCATAGGATGTTGATTTCGATTTAAAAGAAAGGAGTGCATTCACACACTGGAAAAGTTGAGGAGCATCTCCTGACCTCCGCGTCATAGAAACAACGCCACGAGAGCGGGTAATCTGCGTTGTCCTTCGTGGAGTAAGAATTGTACACTACAGCGGGACCTATGTTGTCCCTCAAGGCTAACAACAGTTTCGTCACTACAAAAGTTCGCGCGTGTGGGACAATGTACATTCCCAGTGGTGCAAATGCTGAACTACAGGAGGATAAATAGTGTGCCACATAGAGATTAGTGTTGCACTATCACTGGTAGAGCATATCGTAGCCCTCAATTTTCTGTGTGCAGAAACTATATAGAAAAATATATTTTCTTTATGCTATTAGTGAGTTTCGTGGTTTGTTTTATTAATAGTTCAGAGAATAATATATATAAATAGTAAATTAATAATGTGATCGTTTAGAGACAAAGTATATGAGTAATGCCACCAAACTTTACAAATTCAACTTTGAGAAAAATAAATAAAAATATCATGACACCTATACCAGAAATGGTTTTTCTTCTTCTTTAAATATGAAATATACTTATAGTGTTGAAAAAATATTGAACATTACATACGTCTGAGATCATGAATTCTAGGTGATAGGATGTAATATATTTTAGTTGTATAAAAAATATACAATTCGTTTAATGGTATTTACCAAAGCGAAAATTTCACGTGAAAATTGAAATATAAACCATACGCAGAAATCATCCAACAACATCGTAAATAATAAATGATCGCAATTTAATGCATTATTTGACAAAGCTCGAATGATTCCCCGCGTTTAATTAACGGTAACAGAAATCAAGCTTTTTTTCCTTCATTATTATTACCTCGCGCGCTCCCGTTTAAATGAGGCCGATGCTTTAGAGCAAAACTGGTGATGCGTACGCGCAACTAGTACGTTATTAATAACGTAATTATAGGTTACAATTCGAAGGCTCCATCAACGTCAATCCACAGGTCAATTACATCTCGTCTTAATGCTTCTCGGTGTACTGAGGATTTATCAATTGCACTTTAACAATACTGAATGTTTACTCTTTTGTTCCATGCACGACTCTTTAATACTATTGCACGAAAAAATCGTATGCGTATAAATGGAATGAATTGAAAAATCAGCATCTTTATCATCCTCTGATTTCTCGTTTTCTATTTAACGAAAGCTGTTACTCGTCACTATATATGGATATTCGAAATAATCATATTCACGTATGACAGATTAACTCTCGGTCATAAAAAGTTTTTTAATTTAAGCAAAAGTTGCACAGAGCACTTACCGTGAACATGATTAAAAATTCTTGCGCCAAATCAATCTAGCTCGTACTTTACGCCCAATAACCGTCCTGGTCGTATACTTTACACCATGCTAACTCACTTTCTTCTATCTTACTCGATTGGTATCTGTCTCAGACATGGAAATGCAAATCTCGCCTCTACATTACCGATGCCGTGGCTTTACTTCTTATCTGATCAAATCGAAGATAATGCCGAGGGCCTGTTAACGGTCGACAAAACTTTGACGAAGAAAATTTGAGCCTTTCAGCAGCAGCTACCCGGCGTATCATCCGATAATCGTTTTATTTACGAAGAAACTAACTTTCCCGCAGCTTTTCTCCCACGCAACTTTCCGACTTTTATATCGTCTCTCTCTCTGTCTCGCTTTTGTTTCGATATTTCCACCGACTTTATATCCCCCAATTCGTCTCTTTTTCACACTCTTCCACCTATTATAACAATCTTGGCTTGTTTCCTTTTTTGGTTTCCCTCAGTTCTTACGTGCTGCCGTTACTTTCCTTCTCTATTCGCGCTTTTATGTACCTTAGGTTGGCGAGAACTTGGTGGACGATAAATCTTGTACTACATAATGTCAGATTATGTTTTACTGCCAATGAATGCTGATGACGATCATGCTTCATTCCCCCGGCTAATACTTATTTTGTGCGATGCGCACTTTTTTATGAGATCCTGGAAGTCGAGTGTGCTATACGAGCGTTTGTAAGTGGCACCGGCAGTTACAGCCGGGCGATGCTTCGGGGGGAGCTTTAAGTGAATAAATTTTCGAAGGCAGATCCATCATCTTTATTATTATTGTGCTGCTGTACTATATTACGAGGTGTTCGAAAGTGTGGGGTTATGGTCCCAACCGTGCAGATGATACTGTTATAGCTGGTGTTTGATGAAGATGAAGTCGATAAATAATTGGAAAACATTCTTGAAATTGGTTCATCTTTATTTTTCCGTAATTTATTAATATTACTATTCTTATTCTATTCCATTTGAAACATTTTATAAATTGCACTCTTGCCATCCGTAAAAAGGGTACCATTCAATATCGACACAATCAATTGATTGAGTTTTATGTAAGTAACTTAATAAACGTGGATAGTCATCTAAACGATTTTAATTAAAATAAAAAATAAAAAAAAATTATTTTTGGTGAAAAGAGAGAGATAAATAATTTCGCAATAATACAATACTCCAAGCTTGGGAAAGCAAACCAGCTTCCTGCAACCTTGATTAAAACAAAACGAAGTAAATACATAGGCTTCACGGGAAATCTTTAGAGGGGGGAAGCTGCGGTATTCCAGCGCCGTAGGAATTTCAGCCGCAGAAAGCGAGAGAGCCACGTTCTTACAGAGCTAAGAATCTATCAGTACATCTATGGAGTACGAGAGAAATCAAGTGGCATCGGGTTGAAAGATCGAGTGGAGAAAGACAGAGAGAGAGAGAGAGAGAGAGAGAGAGAGAGAGAGGGAGAAGGAAAAAGATCGCACAGCTTTCCAGATGGGCCGAGGTGGCTACTGCTTTTCACACGCGGCTCACGTCTTCGACGGGCCAGACTCTCGCGTGCCAGTTAACGAAGCTCTCCGCACTTGTCCCGCGTGCGACATTCCTGCCAACTGCTGCACTCCGCTAATTCTATGTATACAAGCACCTACCCTATTTTCATACCCACCCCTCGTCTCGTCTCCTTATTACATCGGGCTTTTTATCTTTACCCTGTCTTTGTAACGTCGTTGAGCCATTCTTTGTAATTCTAGACATGGAACTATAAATTTCATGGATTGCGTGATTATACATAGTGTATTTTTCTAATCTATCTCGTCAATTGTGTATAACTAGCTGTTATTTGTGGTCTTAATGCGGCAGTAATGGTTCATGGCTTATAACTTGAGTATCGGTCTAGTATGCACTTTTATCGCGCAGTGTTGTTACGATATGACATTTCGAATCTATAAATATAAACACGATCGTGATCTAATGCCACACTCGATGTAAGTATTCCGTATTATTGCATAATATACTGCGATAATAATTATCATCAGCAAAGCTTTACTGTGCAATTCAGCAACTTACCTATAAACTACTCCGTAAAAGTGATCATCTATATTCAGGTATAACAATTAGATATTTTCTTTAAGAGCTTTAACGAGTAAGTATCTAGTACTAACATCCCAATGCTATGAATAACTTCAACATTAACTCATCCACGGATACATAATAAAGCAGCAAGGTATATCCTAAATTGCTAAGCCTCCGCGCGGCATTAAATAATCCAAATGAAGGCACACAGGTGTACAGCGAGCGATTGCGAGGGTATAATTTTTTGTCTCCTGCCCGTCGCTGCACGGCAGAAACTATCCTCTCTCTCTCTCTCTCTCTCTCTCACTCTCGTGGCCCAACGGTTCTTAGAGTACTTCTTGCACTGCACTCACTGTTCCTATACAGATATAGGGGCGCGCGTGCAAGCATCTAAATAGATAAGTCCCTGCGGAGACGGTGGTGCGCGCTCGCGAACCTCCCCCGTTCTCGGTAATGCCGACCGAACACCGGTGCTTACTTACTGCAAGTTCCGATGTCTAATGCTTCAATCTTCTCTCTCTCTCTCTCTCTCTCTCTCTCTCTCTCTCTCTCTCTCTCTCTCGCTCTCTTCCTCTTTTGATCTTTTTCTCAGCCTGGCTATACTACACTACTATGCAGGCTATGCTTATATATACATAGCTGCGTCTTTCTTTGTGCTGGGAGAGAATGACTGTGGATGGAGAGCGGGAGGGGGGGGGTGTAGTAGGAGTTGATACCGTTGAAAGTACGGAATTGGGAATAGCGCCGTGGCGCATATACGCCGAGGAGGTATCTGTTTTCACGCTGGCTTAACTCTGGATTGCACCGCTCGACTGCGAAAATCCTGGCTGCTGTGTATATACAGGAGAGGGAGGGAGGGGGGAGAGTCGCAGGGAAAAAGTACATTGGATTTTTATGCACTGTACAGCGTGTTCGATTGTTTTTTGTTTGTCCTATGCGCCGTGCTTCTCTTAATCTTCCTCTTCGTTCGGTCTTTTTTTCGTCTTATATACGTGACATTAGAATTGATAGTGCAGAAGGCAATGATTGTTTCTGTTCTCTTTCTGGGTTGCTTTTTTTTGGCTTGGTTCGAGAGGCTTCGCGAAACCGATCTACCGCTGTATTTCGCTTTTTAAGCTGCTACTACTCCTCGAATGTGGCAATCTATTTTATTGGTTTTTACTTTAACTTTTTTCGAGTGCCATCCATTTCGAGCGCTTTAAATTAAAAGGAGATACGCAAGTGGTTTGAGTTTATTGGCAATAATATAATTGAATTTGTTGGAGATAAGTTATCAGTTTCTTTTGGGGTATTGAAAAATGTATCACGAAATATTAATGTATACCTTTTGTTATAAACACGTTGCTAAATAATATTTTTAAAAGCTATTCTCTATTTAACTAGTTATGAACCTTAAACTCACCATTTCAATTAATTCTTTCAAAACTTATATTTCTCTAATTTTTTTTCTTACTCTTATAGTAGATCTCACGTCAAGTGTTCTAGGACAGATATACCGACTGCAGTCTTCCTTTCTAAATGGAAGGAGTGGAGCGGTACAATCTCCAAGAGAGTTAAGTGGGTTATATGCTTGTAGAAATTAATTAAATCTTTCTCTCAATTTGAACTACTTGGCAAGCAATCAATGTACATTTTATTTCACTATTGGACAATAAAGTAGAAAACGTTCGTATAATTTTTTTCAATCCTTTTTAATAAAATTGCTTATAGAAGAGTTGTGTATGCTTTTACTTTGTTCAAATACAGTGATTAAGTCTTGTAGTTCGAAATAACTTTAATTACCTAAAAGAGCAGGCTGAATATCCATTTTTTAATTTTGCGAAAAACATTGTTAAATATTATGTTAATTGTACTCTTTACGTTTCAAGATATTGTTACATAAATTCTAAAGATTGTAATAGCAATGACAGATGTAAACATTAATGTTCGTTTTTATCAAGAATATTATGTCGAATGGAACCTCACCTTTTTTCTCGTGTATCCTTCATTTCTCAATCAATATAATCAATCTAACCGTCAAAACAATTCTACTAAAAAATGATATATTTTTGATTATTTTTTTAATCATTAAACGATAACTGCAATCTATGCCACATGATATTTATGGACTGTAAATCGAAGTGTGTTATTTAATACGCATAAGTGCATAAATTTGTTAAAAACTATAAGAGCTGTTTGACAACAATTTCATACATTTGTATGAGTGTTATTTTCTAGTATAAAAGATTACATCAATATGTGTATGAAAAAACTACACACTTATACTGGTTCAAACAACGCGTTTAAAGTAGTCGATTAGGAGGTACCAGTTACAATGCATGCATATGTATATAAGCTTTTACATATAGAGACAATAGTTATGAATTTTGGTAAATCCAATAAGGGGTTTTGAAAACTTTTATTTTCATTTATCACAACACCTGATAGAGCTTTAATTTTTGGAATAATATTAAATGTGATCTATAAATAAAATTACAACGGAAGCTCTCAGTAAATAGAAGGGAACGAGCGAGTGGAAGAGAAAGAGAGAGAGAGAGAGAGAGAGAGAGAGAGAGAGAGAGAGAGAGAAAGAGAGAGAAGGGGGAGAAATAGAAACCGAAATACGTTATCCGTCGGCTCAGCGAGTCGGAAAAGCATTGTTTTTACCCCGTGACGTTTGAACTCGTTACAGCGACCCCCCCCCTCTCTCTCTGTCCCTCTCTCGCTCGTGTTGGCATTCATTTTATTCGCCGTCACGCGACGAGTGGCTGCGCCGCTCGCTCGGTGCTCTCGCTCCGGACATTTTACCCGTCCTTCCGCGTCAATTTTGCGAACAGTGTAAATAACAAGAGCTTACTGCTGCCTTTTTTCCCTACTCTCCACGTTGCACTTTTTTTTTACTCCGTTTTTGCCCATCGGCAACAGCCCGAATCGCCGCGGAAAAATTCATCCGCTGAAAGCCCCTTTTGATGCAAAAGTAAATAAAATGATTACCGGCTCTTATACTCAACTGCACCGTCGTATTGATCCCTTCCTTGTTCACGGGCGATGTTTCTACCTAGTTCGAGTTACCGAGAAAAACTCGTTCTTTTTAGCGCCACGCGGCTATACTTCCTTTTCTTTTTCCTCTCTCCTTCCTACTCTTCTTTCTTATCGCGCTCATATAGTCACTACTGGCTGCTGTGTTTCTACCTTTTTTTTCGGTCGCTTCTCTCTCTCTCTCTCTCTCTCTCTCTCTCTCTCTCTCTCTCTCTCTCTCTCTCTCTCTCTCTCTCTCCGCGATTCGGCACGCATTCTTACGAATAACTTTTCCTGTTCGTTCTTATTATAGCGTCATTGTTCTTCCTCTGTATTCTTTTGCCTTTATTTCAATAGGACAAAAATAAAAAAAAAGAGCGAAAGACGGGCGAGTTTTACGATACTGCAGTGCATTTTCCCCGCAGCAGTTCCTTTTTTTCGGGGTACATCCTTCGTTGCTGTTGGTGTTGCTGCTGCTACTGCTGGCGCAACTTCACGTTTTTCAGCACTCGAGAGGCAATGGCCGTCGTGCGGGAATGCTATGAAGTTATTAGAGCCGAGAGCCAAGTTTTCTAATTTAATAGTCCCGTGGAGCGACTAGGGAAAAATTCTGCTGATTTTTTTTAAATGCCGTCGAGCGCGAAGTAATTTTCTCGCACCTTTTGTCGTGATACCTTTCATAAGGAGAGCCTTCTTTGGTGCATAAATTAACAGAGGACCAAATGAAAAATTCCTTTGCGATGTCGCTGATGTTTTGGGTAGACTCGCATGCGAATTAAAACTGAATGCGAGAAATCACTTGGTCGTTTGCTTTTTCAAGCTAAAGCATAATGTTTGTGTAATTGGTTCGCAAGAATGAAATTTTACGGTTGTAATAAAAGGTTCGAACGTTGGTGTAACATTGACATTTCCTGAATTGACAATATAAAAAAACATTTCTCGATTAATTAAATTATTGTATATTTCTCAGCTATTGTATGTATAAAACACTAAATAGAGGTTATTGAAATTATGTGCAGTACCATTAACCAAATATTGTTTTTTTTTTCTTTTCATATTTCCGACCCCGATTCGCCTGTATTACAATGTTTGCAGTAACGTTCTGCTTCATATAGGAAAAAAGGTTAAAAAAGCAGCCCGAACCAATTTACATATTTTTCAATTTTAAAACCGTCCAATCGATCTTCGCAAAACGAGGTTTACGACCAAATTCACAATTGAAAAGAGCATCACAGTATGACAATCGATACCCGCGAATATAACATGCGAGATTCATTTCAATAACGCTAGTAATTCGATCTCGAGCTTCTGAGCAGCCAATTCAGCTTCTATATAAAGTGCAAAATAATATCCTATATCGTAAACAAACGGAAATTCTCTGTCTCTGTATGTTATTAAAAATTCCTATGTTAAGTTGCAAACACATGATTTATTCCGGGAGCAATATAAAATCGGGCAATAACTTTTTTATCATTAATCTGCAGCGGATACTTTGTTAGCTTAGATAGCGAAAGTCGAGGTCGCATCGCAGCAAGTAGCAGTAGCAGCAACGCGAGGCGGTTGATATTTTAAACTGCAAATGAACCGATGGAAGTATCGGGTACTTTGAAAGTTTAATTAGGAAAAAAAGGAAGAAAGGATGGGACTGGGCAATATTAGAGAGGCGATGGGGTCGAAGTGCAATATTACTTCCTGTGCTCGGCGTGTGCCAAAGGCACGTGGTAGAGGGAATAATGAAAGCGTCTATCTCCTCTGCTCTATCCTTCTACCCTTTCGTTTTCTTTCCGCGACGATGGATCGCCGCTCAATGGAGGTTTTTCGCTTTTCCTCCTCTCTCTCTCTCTCTCTCCCTCTGTTATCGCGCTCAACCCTTTTTTTTTTTGTCTTGGCCTTATTGTTGACGCTCAATGTGGATAATTGTTTTTTAAATTAACCCTGGAGCAAACATCAAGCGGTTGTCTTCTCCTTCATCTGTTTTATTCTGTTTTTATCTTTGATTCTCTCAATGTGAATTACTTTTTTTTTCCACTGCCATTTTTCTCTCTGTGCGCTATCCTCGATTATACATTTCCTATAATTAGTACGCGCATTCTTTTTATTTCGATTATATTTGACGGAAAAATGTATCCTAGTTTAATAAATGAAAAATGTATTTATGTTGAAACTAAAAGAATTAAAATAGAAACATTCAAAACTGTTTCTTAGGAAATAGAATTTATGAAAGTTAAATTTGAGGGTTTGATTTGCATCGGGAATGAATTTTTTAATTTTCTTAATAATTCTTTTTTTTTACAGTCTGAATATGCAAAAAAGAAATAATATTTTCTAAATAATCTAATTAAAAATTAATTTATTTGAACAATTACGTAATTACTAAGAATAAAGTTGTTTATATTTTTAAATCAAATGAAAATAATATATTGTTTTAAATTCTTTATTTATCAATATCTAATCTATCAATATAATATCTTTATTTCTTTAGAATAATACTCATTGGGAAGATTAATTCGTGTGTGATAAGGATAATTAAAACACTTATCGAAAAAACTAATAATAATATTGTGATGAGTGTAAGTCAATTTATTTTAGTAGTTACATTATATATTGAAGCAAAATGTAACTTTTGTCATTATACTTTTCATTAAATTTAGTATTACGTATAATATAAAAGTATTAATACTTAAAAAATATATAAATAGTCCATACAATATTTCCGTCATAATAAAAGAGAACTAAAGATAATTTAGCAAAGCAATGCAGCTAAATTAAAGAAATAAAAAATTATATAAAATATTTTGAAGTAATTTGAACTGTATCATGAATCTAATTAACAAATTCCTAAAACACATCAAGATTTAATTTCATTGTTCTATTCGGTCATGAATTCTACACAAAAAGCATTGTTTAAACTATCGCTATAATCATTAGCTTGAAAATTCCGATTTGCAAACAAAAAAGTACGAAGCGAATTCCATCACAAATCGTACCAATTAAGCAAATATCCGCGAACAAACAAGTCAGCTCC
>UELV01087763.1:0-10444 GCA_900490015.1 Megastigmus stigmatizans | reverse complement strand
ATATATATGTATATACGTATTTACCTGTGTCGCACCTGTACTCGAAGCATCGAGTAGGGGCGTATAGGAGCTGTGAACGCGAGCGAGCGAGCGAGCCCGAGTTAGTTAACAAGGTTAAACACCTCGGCCGAGTTAACGGGAAGATTAACACTACGCGATCATTATGATTACAGATGTCTCGAGCTGGCGTAAGAAGCGAGATGGAGGCATGTAAAGCGGAATTAATTGACTCTGCCGGGTTTTCTTCGAATCGCGCCTCTTTACGCGCGCGCCCGTAATTATTTTTTCTGTAAAACAAACAAAGCCTGTAACGATGCTGAGAAAATAGAATGGAAAAATATCCTGCTTGGGAGATATAAGGAAATATTAATCTGTCGGTATGTGTGCAGTCCGAATATCTTTGCAAGACCGCATTGATAGCTGTGTAATGAATCCCCGTAAAATTATATAGTTTTTTAAATAATTTTTACTGCAATTTCTGGTTTTAAAAACCAAGGATCATTATAAAGCTTTTTATACTTGCCTGTGATTTAGTATTAAAAATGTTAGAAATTAACTTCTTTTAGACATTTTTAATATTATAACAAGTACACGATAAGAAAATATTCCAAAAATATTCATCTTTTTAGAATAATCTTCGAATATCTTCGAGTTAGCCTTTCATTCCAAGTGGCTTAGGAATTACATAAAATTTTCAGAAACTCAGCGTTGTAGCATAATTAATCACTGCGGATTTAATTAAAATTGTCTCAATATCAAGTGTTCTATTTAATTCAGTAGTTAGTATTAAACAAGTATTACTTAAAAGTGGAAAGAGCAAAAGATTTTCTGTCGATATACAAAACTCGCATTATCGCATTACGTAACTCTATGCAGTCTCTCTCTCTCTCTTGCTCTTCGGTGCCCACCCCTTACTTAATTTAAATTCTATTACGGTCGATCTCTATTCCCTCTTTCCTATGAATATTCAAACGCGGCGCACGGACTCGGTCCCTCCTTCCCCCTCTCTCTCTCCCCTCCCAGTTTGCCCCACTCCTTTTCCTCATCTATCGAGTATCCAAAGAATTAAATTAATATACCGCGCAAAACAGCCCTTCGCTTCTGTGTCGCCAGACTGGGCGGAGGTAGTGTCTCCGCCGCAGTCTATGGAAAATCCTGTTCCCAAAGGCCATTAACATCATTCTTATTTTGCGCCTGGTAAATCGAGCGATCGTTCGCATAAAAAAGGCAGCACTGATTCATTTTATCGCAGTGGGGAAAGAGAAACAATTGAAAATTATTCAGGAATTTTGACCATGTAAAATTATCATTAGCTACAATAAGAGTAAATGTTAATATTTATGCGTGTGGTGCACAGTTTACTTCTAATAATCTACCTATTTCAAGAGAATATGGCGATAACGTAGTATAGAAATTATTTTCCCCATAATCCTTTTAAGATCAAAATCGTTGAAATCGTTCGTAAAGCGAAAAGAAAAACTTCGTTCCTTTAAAACTATAAAATCCAATTAAACCGAAGTAGTGTAGAGATATATACCGGCAAAGCTCATCAGCTGGCAATAAAGCCGTATTTATTATTCGCATATAATAGCCTGGCACTTGCGGCGAGCAATTAATGAATCAGATAAAATCAATAAGAATTTCCCATTAACGGTGGCAACGCCAACATTCAAAGACAGCTTCCGTTTGAAGTGTTAAATTACTCCGATTCCCATGTCACTCGCTCCTATATGCAGCGTTTCCCGTATAGTCTCCGGCTCATCCACGCTTACACCACGTATATGTACATGCATCAAGGCCTCGAAACGTCAAGAGAGCGCAAGAAGAGTCTATCGAGAGTATACACATGCAGACAAGCCACGATCCAGGATTCACAATCCACACCGCAGCGAAATACAAGGCAAGACGCCGCGTGCACCGTGGCTTTTCCTCGCACTACTGCGGCGCACGCAACGCAATCACCCTCTCCGACGTTAAGTTATTCAGGGCGCGGGTAGTTCCAACTGGCTGCAGCGGCGCGTTAATGCGTAATGAAAAAGAAAGAGCTGTACTCGCACACGGGCTACTAATGCATACATACACACACACGCACACACAGATAGAGATAAAGATCTGCCGCGCTGCTGCATAAGGCTGCGATGCGAGACAGCGGTAATCTTTAGCCGCGGGCGCATCGGCCATTTATCGGCGATCTTTTAGTATATACTGCGTACTGCACCACGAAGAGCCGAGTTTTCCCGATCTCTCGCGCCACGGGCCCAGACGCCTTCGGAGGGATCGAGCAGTCGCTCTAATAATGAGCCGCGCCGTGAATTATAAGCTTGCCATTATATAGGCCTTGTAACACCATTCGAACTCGGAATCGATGCGCTTACATAGAGTTACCTTGAGCACAATTTACTCTCAGCGGCGCGAATAATTCGCGCTATTAAGAGTCCAATTAAAATAATCGCGTCCATACGTGCGTGTGTGTGTATATACATATATACGGTATAGCCGTTACGATTAACCCATTGGATGTTTCGAGGCGTCGCCCTTATATGTGCGCGAGCTTCGGCCGCGCGTTGATTTATTTATATGCATTATTTACTCTCGAAAAGCGATACGAGACCGACTTCTTTTCCTTCGTGCTCATCTACCGCTTAATGCATGTTTAATGCTACTTCTCTCCTTTTTTTTATCATTTACTTTCCGACCTGCGCAACTAGATTATTCTTTCTCTCGCTCGCTCACACACTCTCTCTTTCTCTCTCTCTTTGAGCATACGTTAAATTGCTCGTGCAGGTCGAAGGGGAGAGGAAAAAAAGGATATAGAGATTCAAACCGCTGGCTTTTGAACTGATTCGCACTGGATTTAAAGATTAATATATGCGCGGACTTGAACAAATTTACGAGAGGCCGGAATAAAAAAGCATTATATAGCTTTCGCTGCTATTTGACGATAAAGCGTAACGAGTAGAGAGTTTGAGTGGTTTCTTGATTATTTTTTCCCCTCTCCCTCTTTCCTTCTTTTTTTGATATAGGTATATAGTTGGCTGAACTTTAGCGCGCTCTCGCGTAAATATTTTTAATGG
The DNA here is from genome assembly GCA_900490015.1 of Megastigmus stigmatizans. Taxonomy (NCBI): domain Eukaryota; kingdom Metazoa; phylum Arthropoda; class Insecta; order Hymenoptera; family Megastigmidae; genus Megastigmus; species Megastigmus stigmatizans. Next base: position 7,370 of record UELV01087763.1, on the reverse strand, counting down.
AATTTTTCCATTCGCAAATGATGAATTACGATTTCCGTAGCTGCGGCCCGCGTAAATATGCGATAAATCAATTGAAAAATGCATCTACTCTACGGTTATCGAAATCGGCATTAGAATCATCGCTCGCGTATTTATTTCAAGCACAGAGTGGTTGATTCTCAATTAATAAGCAGACGGCTATTCGCAGTCGTTTTCCATCCGAGATCCATGAAATATGTATACACGAAGAAAAATAAATTTATCGAAGCAGCCGGTGCAGTTCGTGAAAAATCTAATTAGCAGCGCGCGCAAACTCAGCCACACAAGCCGAATAATGTGTATATAAACTGCACGCGGTATACTATAGTCATGCGTGAGCGCGCTCTTCTCATTAAACCTTATCAATAATTGCTTCTGCTATATTTATATTCGGCGAAGAGCGAGTCTACGTGTAGTCATTGTTAGACGAGCCATTCTCCTGTGTCTGTTTGCCATTTTTCCCCCTGCTTGTTGTCTGCATCCCGTGACGTTGATTTTCACGCCCACCTCAAACGTGCAATTGTGAAAATGCCAAGTGTGAGAAAAGTGCAGGTTTTATTGGTCGTTAAGGATACACACGAAAAATATAAGTACAGAAATCAATAACTAACATTCGGGATTAAATGATGCTCGTAAATCAGATTCCTTTCCAGCATTTCGCGAATCCGAGAGGGTAGCCCGTCGAGTCCTCGAGCTGGAAAAAAGTCGCGTGTTCGCAAGGGACAAGATCGAAATGAAGAGCGAAAGAAGATGGGCGGATCCGATAAAGGGACGCGCTCGCAGAATCCCAAAACATCGGGCGTGTGCGGTGTCGCGCTCGTAACCAGATCCCGTTAAGAGACACTCTCTCTCTTTTCTCTTTTATAATCTTCGCCCTCGGCCTGCAGTGGAAGGTGATAGAGTGAGCGTGCATCAGAGAAAGAGAGAGAGGGAGAGAGAGAGAGAGAGAGAGAGAGAGAGAGAGAGAGAGAGAGAGCGCAGTGCAATCTTCGAAATCAAACGAAGACATAGATCATTCTAAAAATACAAGCTACTCGCAGGCGCTCGGTCCGAGAAACGCTGTTGCAGAAGTAGAGCCGCGCGACGGAGCCCTCGAGTGTCGACATCTGCAGCCTAGCGCGCCTCGCTCCAGCAGCGCGTGTTGTTTGCTGTTTAGAGTCGTCGGTATAAGCGCGGTGCATGGTCCAGGAGGACGTCGGCTGCAGCATCATCACCGGGGCGGCTAATTCAAAGCGTCAAGACGATAAGGCATTCGCATAACTCCTCTTGAATTATTTGAGTTATTTCACTATTAGATATGGTATGCGACTCTATCCCGCTCCCCTCAACTCCCCTCTACACCCCTCTCACTCCCTCTCGCTCCTTCTCCCGATGTACTTAGTCGATGCAAGCGCATATAGCCACCACCTTAGGTGGCGGGGTGCAGTCGCTTACGACCTTCTCTCGTCGCGCCTTCGCTCTGGCACCCACTAGTAGCCGTCGACGGCGAGGAAACGGATTGCCGGCAGCAGCGGCAGCTCGGCTGTATACCCGACGATTCTTTTTCTTCGTCGCCTGTAGCAGCGGCTGCTGCTGCGGCACCAGCCCTCGGGCACCCGTTATTAATAGCGTAATGAGAGCCTTTCGTCGGCCTCTTTCCCTCTCATTCTCTCTGTATCTCTCTCTCTCTCTCTCTCTCTCTCTCTCTCTCTCTCTCTCTTTCTCTCTCTCTCTTTCTTTCTCTCGAGTTGTCGCAGATTCGACTCGAGTCGCTCGGCCCGACGACTTTTCTTTTGTGCCACTGCTGCTGCAGAAGCAGCTCCCGAACGAAGCCTGTGTGCGGACTTTCTTTCGGTATATAGTTCGAGCTGCACAACCACGCGGCAAAAACTTTTGACTCGGGCCGAGTGAAATATGGGCAGCCAGACAGAGTTGCTCTGGTGGTAGCGCGCGAACCCAGAATTTCTCATCGAACTCATTTTTATAATGTGATATCGCTTGTCTCCGCTGCTTCGTCTATACATGTTGTCTTTCTCTTGTGTATAGCGTGAGAAAGAGCACACGAGGGAAGCAGATTAAATATTACTTTATGGCGAGAAGAGCGCGAAATAAGCAAAAGGTAGCAGTAGAGTTGTAGAGTATAGGGACTGGAGAGGCAGCCGCGCGCAGGCCAAGATTTCCGCAACGATCCGCCGAGCGCGCAGAGCCGCGGCGGCGCGCATCGGTAAATCGTGACATTATTTTCCTTTGAAGCCGCTGCTGGTTTCTCGCGCGCGCTCATTGTGACGAAGACTCGCGTAACGCGCTCGGCGATTATCGCGTCCGTCACGATTATGCGGCGCGTCAAGATAGAACAGCTCTCCTATGTTTCTCTCCCCCCCCTGATTTTTTCCCAGCTCTGCGCCCAGCTTTCGGTCTATTCATCTCTTTTTCTCAATATTTTCCGCAAGCAGCTCGTCGCGGACTCTCGCGCCGGATGCGGAACGACGATGACGTTCTATAACTGTTTTTTTCGTACATAAGCGGTCTCTTTCCGGCTTATACGCGCGCCGCAAGACGCGGAGTGTACACGTATAATTTACGCGTATGGTCGCGCACACCGAGGTTACTTTGATCTGTGGGAAATGTTTTATTCCGCGCTGCTTCTTCTTCTTTCCTCCTCTCTTTCGTTCTGCGCGCGCGCAGCAGCAGCAGCAGTGCACACTTCGTCTGCGTCTTTTGTGTGTGAGAGGGAGAGAGAGAGAGAGGAGAGAACGAAGTGGGCTGGGAACCAGACGTGCCGCCGGGGTCTCTTTGCTCGAACGCGCGCGTATATAGCAGCGACGACCGACCGCCTCGACCGTATATATATGCGGCTGTGTTCTTCTTTTTCGTACTCCTTCCTTATTCGATGTATCTCTCCTTAATCGACGTGACTTATACCAGTCCTCCGCTGAATAACTACAATGATAATTGTCTACCGCTATGCTGCTCTTGGCTCTTTCTTGTAGCTCTTTCTTGTAGCTCTCTCTCTCTCTCTCGTTCTCTCTCTCTCTCTCTCTCTCTCTCTTTCTTTCTCTCTCTCTCTCTCTCTCTCTCTCTCGGTGCGCGCACTACATGAGCGAGCTTCACGAGCAAATGCATGCATGTACGCATCGCCGGGGATGCGATTGTAGCGTGTAAGCTGCAGTTCTCGTGGACTGTTCGTTGCGGCATTAGATTGTTGCGTCATTTTTAGATGCGTGCGATGGATGGTAAAATCTGCGAAGCGTTAAATGACGAGCGTGTGGAAACGATTTGTTTCTAGTTTTAGACTCTTCGTATATGCTTTGGCGCGTATATAGAACTTAGAGGAGAATTGTTTTGATATAACTATATCGACTTTGAGATGCGAACGATTGTGCAATTATTTTAACAGAATATTTTATAGCAGTCGATACTTTTTATTATGACAAAAGAAAAATTTATTTTTACTTATAAAAATCCTTTTATATAAATTCTATTTTATGAACAATACTCGTTATCGAACTAAATCTAATTATGCAATGCAATCTCAATGTCGACAAAAGGGAGCAGCAGAATGAAAGAGAGAATAAGGAGGAAAATTCGAGATCCATAACGAAGAAGTCGAGAGTGCGGCTCAGCGGCTTCGAGTTACGACGCATTACGGGAGCAGAACGGCGTAGCCGCGAGTATACGTAAACGCCGTATATTAATACGCTGCAGTTCTCGCAACCTTATCGCACTACATACACGCAGACGACGACAACCACGACGAGGAGGAGGAGGACGACGTCGACGAGGCCACACGGCGTTCACGGTCTCCAACACAGCCTTTGCAAGGTTGGCTGACTGATTTTCATACGCCACGATGAACGCTCAACATTCGCGGCTGCAGTGCGCGCGGCGGTGCTGCATATTCGCGCATTAATAACACAAAAGAGAGGAGAAGGTGCGACGACGTGGCACACACAACACCGTATAGACACAGAGAATGAGAGACAGAGAGAGGGGGGGGGGAGAGCCGTTTTAAGAGCTCCGCTCTCTTGCCCGAAAATTGGAACTTTAATCGATTCTGCATTCTCTCGGTTTGACACAAGTGCAGCAGCGACAGCCCCTCGCGCTTCAACGATTCCAGCGCGAGTGTGCAGGGGTCGTCGCCAACGTGGCGATCGTCCAACAGCTCCGAATAACGCTTCTTCTTTCCGTCGGAAGTTTCCGTTAAGCTTTTCTCCGTCTCTTCCTTCCACCCCTGCGGATGCCCCCCCCCTTCTCTCTTTTTATTCCGTCGCCGGCTCTGTGTCCTATTTTTCAATTTCAATAAGAAATATCTGTATGGATAAATCGCTACGCGGGAGCGCGAGCTGAAAAGTTCCAATAAAAGTTTCCTCCGTTTCAACGCTTTTGATCTATCTGCACGTAGAGAAGATAGAGCAGCTATTGTCTGCTCGCTATTTGTGCAGTACAATATTTATGACACTCGCTCGCAAGTTGACATTTTATTATTTTTTGCAGCTGAAATTGTTGAAAATGAAATATTTTATTATACTTTTTGCTTTGATTGTACTAAATTTGCAAGGTATGAAAATAATTATTCAGTTCGATTAATGTTACAGACTCGATTATCTAAATTCGACAAGCACATGTAAAAAGTATAAAAATTCCCTATCCAATTTTGATATTAAAGCCAAACACGGTGTTCTGGTCCGTCCCCGTTCCGTAAAATTTGTAACAATAAATTATAAGATAAACGCAGCAGCAGTAGCAGCCGCAGCAGCGGCACGCAAAAGCGAGGTCTTTATTAACTTTCTCAATTATTATTACGAGAGCCGAGACGACAGGGACCGAGCGGGAGAAACACCTCTCGAAGTCAGTCGGAAACGGCCTGAAGAGGTGATAACCATAAAGACGTCGTCGCTCTCTCTCTCTCCCTCTCTCTCTCTCTCTCGCTCGCTCGCTCGGACACCTCGGCTCCCTTCTTCTACGAATACGAAAAAGATAATCAAGGCGCATAAAACGCTCCTAATAATCAAAACGAAATGTGTCCCTCTCTCTGTCGAGCTGGCGAGAGCTGGTCGAGCGGGAACCGTAGCGAGTATAAGCTTGCGTCAAAGCCGTTGACGCACGCGGCTTTTGTCGGACCTGCTTGTGCTTGTGATCAGCAGCAGCAGCAGCAGCAGCAGTCTGTGTATATCTCAGGAAATATCCCATAACAGGCACGAAAAGGCTCGTGCGACACGTCGTTTTTCGAGGCTAGCGCTGCACTGGCTGGGAACGCGCGCCCGAGCCGCCCGAGCTACCTGTGCTCTGATGCTGCTGCCGCTGCTCGCCAGCTCTTATTAGGATATTCAAGTCGTTTATGCGCGAGCGCGCTAACGAGGATCGTGAAAGGGAGTAATGACACGGCCGGACGCGGTCGAGAGAGCCATCGTTGCCGAGCTTCTTCTTCTTCCTTCTCTCTCATTCACACACACGCACAAAGAGAGCGAGAGCGAGAGCGAGAGAGAGCGAGAGAGAGAGAGAGAGAGAGAGAGAGAAGATATAAATTTGCTTACACACTGGTTTTACGGAGTGCAGCGCGCGATCCAAGTCGGTAGTGGCAGCAACAGCTCGTCGTAGCTTCTTCGCAAGCGCCAAGTGTCGCACCAGCTCTCTTTATAATCGTTCCGGTCAACTCTCTCGCATGGACACCCGTGCGCAGACATTCCCTCGTTACGTTACGGAAGAGCTCGAGCTGCCCGAAAGCTGACAGAGATAGTAATATAACAGCGACAGTGCAAAAGCAGTTCGGCTCTAGCACTTATTAGCACGGAGAATGAGCGAGACAGCCGGAGAGAGAGAGAAAGAAAGAGAGAGAGAGCGAGAGATAGTGGGGAAAAACGAAGAACACGAGACGGAGAGACTGCAAAAACAATGTCGCCTCGCACGATTCGCACTTGTAACACTCGATGCGATGCGTGCAGTCGAGCCAGAGACAGCTAGGGGAAAGAGAGATGGAAGCTGTTGAATTGCAGGCCCGTCGTGCTTTTTTTTATTCACCCAACTACGGCATCAATAGCCGGAGCCCCACCGAGGAGAGAATTGATATCTATTTCTGGCGATGTTTCCGCGAACGAATCGGTAGCATCAGCAGCAGCAGAAGCAGCGAAGCATAAGCGAGGTATAATCGAGGCGATCGTTATGATTTATAAGTGTCCAATGCGTTGCCGCTGGTATGGCAGTGTAAAAAGGCCAATCGGAGGATATGAGGATTAACGAGCGAGGAATCGACACCGAAGGCCAGAAACTCTATGTGCAGCAGCAGCAGCAGCTCTTGTGTGCACAGTGCACATGGGCAAGAGAGCTATAATGATGTGCGCGCGCTCTGCGAGAAGAGAGAGAGAGAGAGAGAGAGAGAGAGAGAGAGAGAGAGAGAGAGAGAGCGAACGGAGGAGGAAGAGGATCGTTCGCAGCTTGTGTCGACGAGATAGGCGTTTAAGGTCGGGCGCCATTGGTCCGAGTGTGTAATAAGATATCCGCGGATACTCGAAGCCCTCAATTGGCTAATTTGCCGGGCAGTTAGCACGAGCTTATACGGCTGCTCGCGCTTAGGTCATCCCAACGCCGCCACCACCGCCGCCGCCGCCGCCGCCGCCGCCACTACTTCGGCCTGAATAATTTATAACTGCCTGTTTACGAGAATTGAGAATGATGAATTTAAGCGATGTCTTCATATCGTCATCACTATGCATTATGTACCGGTTAAAGTGATATAATTTCATAAAATGAGCTTAGTGCAATTGTCAATGAGATAATTGACGAAATTCAAACTTTATATTCTCCCACAAACGAGGGGATTATTTACTGAGGGAAAAAACAGCCAAGGGCCCTGCAATTCAGCCGAGCCCAGAGGAGCTGTACGCGACCCAAGAAGGGCTTTGATTGAAAAATATGCGAAAAATTGTCGCGCGGATGTGTGCATTATTGCGATCAACGTGGCGATACCACGTGGGCGAGGAGCTGCTCTCGGCTCAGTGCTGTCGCGACGTTTCCGGTGAGTGTGCGGCGATTGCAGACGCCAGGAAGAAAGAGCCAGAACGAGACTGACACCAAGATCAAGACGAAGACCAAGACGAAGACGAAGAAGAATTGAAGAAGAAGCTGTAGAGGCTGCGAGAGTTAGATTACAGGAGCAGCAGCGGAGCAAAGATGACAAGAGAGGGAAGGACCTCGATGTAAGTGAGCAGTCAGTCAGAGAGAGATGGCGCCTAATAGATTGGTTTGTAGGTGGACGCATTATCTCGACAGACGCGCTCTGTATCGCAGCTGCGTGCGTGCATGTGTGTGTGCGTGTGTGTGTGTGTGTGTGTGTGTGTGTGTGTGTGTGTGTGTGTGTGTGTGTGTGTGTGTGTGTG
>UELV01087742.1:0-19291 GCA_900490015.1 Megastigmus stigmatizans | reverse complement strand
GCACAAAAGTGTCACTGAAAAATCGTCATTGATTAAAGAGCCATGCTGTTTCTTCGTCTTCCCCGCTTCTTTTTTTTTCTTTTTTATTTCCGTTGGTAATTAGAGCCGTTGGCGTGAAAGTAATTCGCTTTAAAGTTTCAAGCGCGAACGGGATGTTAAGTGCGCTGTAATTAAGGTATTAATTAACTCGTATTTTATCAGAGCATTATGAAGTCGTGTAGGTAACCGGTAATTACCTCCGCGCGTTTATCCAATATTGCCATGTAATCCGGAGCAATTGTAGGCGCCAGCTGTTTCTTCGTGCTTAAGTATATAGCCGACGCTCTGTGCGTATGCCTTTTCCTTATCTATGAAAAACAGTTGTAACTAAAAGTATATACGTCTGATATTACTCGCACAAGTTGGTGTCAAGTTTTTTTTTACTATTATATAAATGAAGTTTAATTCCTGTAACGTGGACATTGTTGCGTTGAAATCGTCGAGTTATTTAAGTTAGTGCTACTGAGAAATACAGTCACAATTAGCCAGTTTTGAGATGCATAACATGCTTAATTAATTCAAATTTTCCGCGCATGTTAATTATATCTCGTAAATACATCTAACATAGTATATAAATACTTGTTTTATAAGTAAATGATTTAGGATTTCTTCCAAAATTTTAACCATTGTACAATTTTTATAATATTAAAATTAAAATAAGAATTACAATGATAATAAAGAAAAATTTTCGTCTTATAATACAATTTAATATATAAACATGTGAATTAAGCATTACTTATTAAAGAAAACAAAACCAGTTTGAACAAGCGGATTTAATCAAATAACAAAATTCTCGGGGAAATAAATAAAAAAATCGTATATCCAGTAAAAGAACAGGAATATTTTCCACTAATTGACGCGCTTGTTAACAATAAGCCATCGACATCATAGTCAGAGTAATCGCTCGTGTCGCAGCATCTGCGAGGAAGAGCTGCATTAGTAGGGAATAGTCAGGAGAACACGGATCATTCCGCATAATTCTCACCTACTCTCGCACAGTCTATCGTATATTAGTTAAAGTTCGTGGAGACACTCGACAAGGTACAGCCGTGCGGCAGGTTCTCGGGATTAGAAACGCTCGTCTGCAGCTTCGTGCTTTCGATTGAGAATGAGGTCTTATGAATTGAATCGATGTGCAGGATACGAAAGATTTTAAGGAGAAAAGAAACTTGTGAATAGGTAAATATTGATGAGTTGATAGAAGTGAAAAATATTTTCTAGATATACTTTTATAAGAACGTCTTTAATTGTAGTATTTAATTGACATTATATTTAAATAAAAAAAGGTATATCTTAAATATAAATAATGATTTCGAGAGATTGTACGATTTGATTTTCTAATTCGCATGGATCAGAAAAAAACTGAATTATCTGAAAAATATTCTGCGTTAAATAGGTAGAAATCTGAAAACCGAATGAAAATATACATGAAACAACCAACAGATTCTTCGGCAATGAAAAAAATATTGCTTCCAATCGCGACGAATATGAAAGCATAAAACATTGAACCCGTGATGACGAGCAATGCAGCGCGCAAGTAAAGAAAACTCTGCACGGAGCCATCGGAACAGAAAATATGAAAGCGTATTTTCCGGATGCCCATATACGGCAAGAATCTCGTCCAGGAACGATTGATAACAGGAGAGCATCAGTTGGTCGAAAGGCCGTGCGGCAAGCGCCGCTATTGCGCGCGCGATATGCTCCAGCCGAGGAGGTGGCATACGACCCACACACACACACATTTCATCCACTCTTGTGTTTATTGAATATTCAGTGGATGTTCTTTACATGGAACTTCTGTCGACGCTACCAGCGATTGGTTTTGATAAATAGACGCGTGCTTAGAAATTGGAATGATGTTTCATGGATAGTCGAATTGGATTTTACGCGCGTGCAATACGATTTTAATGAAGTGTTATTGTACATTGATGGTTTTTACTCTGTTCCTTTGAAGTTTATAAATAAGAAGATGTTCTGTGTTGTTAATCGATATGTTTATTCCCAGAAATGTAATATGAGAGTCCGAAGCAAAGGTAATACTTTCGAGCATTCGCATTTATGGTGGAAAAGAAAAGATATTATTTTAAGAAAATTTGAAAATGTATTTTATATAAAAAGCATTCATAGCTGATTTATATTTTTAATGACAAAATATATGAATTACTTTTACTTTTAAATACACAATTTTTTTTTTTTATTAAAGTAAGTAGGTAGGTATATATGTCCTAGCATAAGATTCAATTTTCAAAAAAATTTGTAGATAAATAAATGCTATCGCCTATAAATTAATACCTACGTTATAAAATTTCAAGTATAAGATTTCATAAATTTTTATTTACATAAAAAGGACTGAGAATCTTTTTAGTCCGTGTTCTTACGAAATTTTTCTGAAAATTTTCAAACTGTAAAACTTAAACAACACCTACAGAATTATTTTGAAGGCATCTTATCTTATAATATTATGCAATATAAGTACTGCAATGATTAAAAAAATGAAATAAGTACTCAGATGTACTAAGAACAAATGAAAAGAATTGACGCCTTATATACGAGGATAAGCACGAGTCAACATTCGATTCAGCGGAAGAATTCTCTTAAATGTCCGCAGGCTTCCAGCTCTCACTGCACCGGTACCTTTCCATTTCATCCTCCTCGCCGAGTTCCCTCTCATCCTTAGCCCACACCCACATCCCCTTCCACGCGTCTCATTGCACCTTCATACTTTCATTCATCTCCTCCCAGCTCGCTGTATGCAGCCGTGCTATAAGTCGCGGCGCCGACGATTGCGCGCAGGCGCTTCGAGCGCGAGAGAGAGAGAGAGAGAGAGAGCCGCCGCGTGAAAGCCCGCAGTCTTTGCTGTCGCGTGCTCGAGACGCGCGGCCGAGACTCCTGATCCGGCGAGTATGTAACGCGGAAAAGCTTTTGCGCATATCGACTCGCGGCTTTTCCCGCACAGAGCCTGACAAGTGCACAGCGTCTACCTCCTGCGGTCGCGTGGCCGCCTGGTGTACGAGCACCGCGACGAAGACAGCAGAGCTCGATTGTCTAGAAACCTGCGTTGTTCCGTCACTCCCGCATGGTATCGTTCTTACTTACCGGAAGGTGAGATATTCCGTTATTGGAGCCCCGATGCGAGCCTGTCGGCGATGCTTGTTTTATTGGCTTGTTTCGCGACTCTGTTAAAAAAATCCAGCTGGAATTCCTCCTGGATTTATCTGGATTCCATCTGGAATCGATTGGATTTCCAGGTGGATATATCCAGGACCTGTATTTTTACAAATAATTACTAAAAATTTAAGTTTACATAGATTTGGTGACCATAATATGTGTTACCAAGCGGATGATAACACTCAATCTGGGGAGTAAGCTTTTATATTCGAATTTTTTGTATTTTAATTGAATTTTAAAAAAGTTGAAAATTTGAATATAAAAGTTTAATTTCCCAGTTTGGGTATTATCATCCGCATTGTACCCTAATATGGTCACCAAATATGCGTAAACTTCAATTTTTACTAATCATTTGCAAAAATCCAGGTCTTGGATATCCATTTGGAAATCCAGTCGATTCCAGCTGGAATCCAGATGGATCCAGGAGGATTTTTTTAACAGGGATGGGAAACGCGTCGATTCACATTGGTAGATTGACTTTTTCTTTTCAGTTCAAACGATGCGTGAGAAGTATTGAGAGGTAAACTTCTGTCAAAGTGCGATTCTGGAACTGCGTCGATTATTTCACGCGATAATGAAATTGCATTGTGAATTTTTTTTTAATATCTTTGATTCATTGTTGAGTAACGATATTTTATCGAAAGTCTTACCTATGAAATGTATAATTTTATTTAGTATAAAAAAGCATAAAATTTTTATAAACTGTAGTTTAAAGTTGAACATACTTAGAAAGGAAAGTATATCCGTATTGATTAGGATCGGTTTGTACAGAAAAAACTGGGATAAATTAATGATAATCGTTCCCGAATAAGGCTTTTATTTATTATTTATATAAAAGAAATACACGTACTTTTTTCAAAGCTCATTATACAAAATTCAACGTGATCACCATAAATAAAAACAAAGGTTTACATTCAAGAGAGCGACAAAGCTATTTTTTTACAACGAAAGTCTACTTTTAAATGCACTTTTCTCGTAGAATGACAATCTCACGGTGCCCCAATTTGCTACCCATTGTACAATCTTTACATCATATAAATTTACATTGTTTCGCAGTGTGTGCATTTATTATATTACATTCACAGTTTATCTTGGTGTTCGACAAACGATGAGCTGATCTTCTATATTGCCTGATCAATTCGTGAAATAAATTGGGGGAATCGAAATTAGACTAACATTTTATGTCGATATTCTATATCGGTTATTCTATATCGATAAATGAAAAGCATATGCATCGTTTATGTGCTAAAGGAAGAGTTTTCGATCATGGAAGGAGATATTGAACTGCAACGTGTGTGTGTGAACCGTGAGTTGTATATTCATTTATATAATGATGATTATGCTACTTTTTTTCTAAGACAAAAATCAAAATTAATTCAGCTTCTTTTTGGCTCATAATACGATAAGCATAAGTTTTTTATGTTACAAAAAATTAATTGATATAGTATACTCTTATGAGCTTTTTCTTTTGTTGCACTACTATAACGAACCATCACGACAATCTCAAAGTGTGGATTTTCATTTTAGTGCAATATTTCATGGCCACCAATGGGTTTACAATTAATTTCGAATAATTTGTTATCAGTTATATATCACAATATAGATTCTCACTCAACCTCGCGCAATTAATTGAATCTCAAGATCGAATTTCTCTTTAATTCTCAAGATAATAAAGAATATTCATTCTGCATTATTATCTTTTATCATTTGCACTTATGTATTACGAAGCTAATAGTAAACAGAAACTTCCTCGTTCGTTTGAAAAAATCTGCTACTGGATATAGAAATAAAAGTACTTAAAGTTTCTTCACACTCATCGTTCAAAGTTTGTATTATCATTTGTAAAATTCATATATTGTACAGTTTTGAGAATTCATCGTACACAATATAGAGAAATAAGGGAAACGGTTCAATTATGTTAAAACTTACAGTCGCGTACTCATTAAATTGATTATCTCATATACATGTAAACGTTTCTAACAGACTTCTTTTACTTGAAAAATACGATGCACCGTAACATTTCTAAAAATTGTGTCTTGCTATTAATTATAGAAGTAAAATTATTCAAGTATTATTCATTCAAAGTATTATTGATGCTACTAAATGCTATTTCGCACCTTTATCACTTTAAATGCATCATAAATGCAAACACTTGGATATTAAATTAACTAAAATTATGTATATTTTTACATAATTAATTTTTTTTTTAATTGAACTTTTTAGCTACATTAAGATGCATCCATACTTTCATATCTATATATATATATAATACGTGCGATAGATCCATTGCGCTCGACAGCAAAAACTTGGGCTCAAATACGCAATCAGCCTCAGAATCAAAGCACATAAAGAAACTTTACCTTACATAAAAATAAACTTTCTAATATAAACATTTTCGCCCAATCCTTAAAAATAAAACTTCAGCAAAGTTTCTCAAATAATCCCTATTCTCCAAACGATCCAACATGCGCAGTTAAACGCAAGTTCCTTTGTTTCCAACGCTGATCGCGAGCTCAAGCGCATAAAAGAGGAAATACGCGGACCGAAATGTACAGAGAGAACAGTCCCACACACATAGAGCACTATAATTCAGCTTCATAGTATCCTGATGTTGAGAGCATCATTGTCCAGGTCACGCGACAGCACAGAGTTCGAGTTAGCACAATCGTACGTCCGTTTGCACTGCGTCTCACTAGCAGCCGCGTCAGCGCTGCCGCCGTCGTTCACCTCCTGTCAGTCTTTTATCGTGTGCGCGTGACACCTGAGCGCGGTCATGAAGTCCGATAGGCCGACCGACATTGACAGGTCGACCATTTTCTGCGGTATCCAGCCCTTCAGATTCGTGTTCAGCAGCCATACGAACTGGCACTTGTCCTTACTGCCGTTCTCTAGGCTCTGGGCCGAGAAGCAGCCGACACCGTTTTCCGCTCTTTAAAACACAAAGCAAAATAGTCAAAATAGTTCAATAGATATATTTAGAATTATTGTAAGAACTATGGCATTTTATTAAAAGATTCAATTTTAATAATGAAATTTTGCTATAAACATGGTGCAAGTTTACTGTGCTCGATTTACCTCACAAAATTCTTTCTACTTGGCACTGCATGAAAGCTGACGGAAATGCCACTGGTAATGAAGTATGAATCATACTGTCCTCTGTGCCTCAAAACAACAAAGTCTCGAGCGCCTATTGTGCCGTTCGCTAACGCCTTCGTCGCTTGATAAACCACATCTGTATTTTCGTCTATCGTCTGAAAGATTCAATTGTGGCAATAGTTACAGTTCAAATTGATAATTGGGTGAATCGCCGTTAAGCAAAGGATGAATAACTTACGCAAATTTTCTTCGACTCGCTCACTTGCTTGTTCCACTGAAAGCTGGACTCGATGTTGTCGTGCAAACTATTTATTAGCCTCGCGGCTGGCACATCGATTGTTCCCTATATAGTGAACAGATTAAAAATTATAATTATAAATATTTTAACCAGCACTTTCTTTATACAAAGTTTACAAAGTATATTTTAAACCGTGATTTTGAAGATCTTTCCATCTGGTTTGGGCAGTGTCATGAAGGAAATAGTGTCTCCTTCGGGAGTCACTTTGTCAACTTTCCAGCCATCGGATGTTATGAGATAATGACATCTTTTTAGTAAATATGGTGCGAGATTTTTGTACTGGACAATCTGAAAATAAATAAGATAATTAGCATTGATGAAAAAAGTTCGAAATTATTTATTGAATCAGCAGATAATTTAAAAAAAATGTCCAATGATTTTTATAAAAATCTGTTGAAATTAAAATTTGTTAATTTGTAAAAAATTAGAGTGAAATTAATTATAAATAAAACTTGTATTGTTTAAAGTAATATATGCTGGGATCTCTTTCACGATCCATATATTTGTATAATTTCACAGCTATCTTGCATTCTTGGTAAATAGAAGCTGACTATATTAAATGCGATCGATATATGAATAAGTACATCTATATCTACAATGATTATAGTATGAAACTGGGAGTGTCGTTTTATAATAGTCTTTTGTGTGATCTGAATACAGCCACTTCAAAAAAGATTGTCAATGGAACAATGAAGTCACGTTTATTATAATGCATAAATAAGTGTACATTAGACAAATCAAAATGCAAATACTAGGAAAAGTTTTTTAAATAAATAAATTTAATGGTAATAGTGTTTAACAATACTCAGATTTTGCTAAAACTGGGATGCTTTTTTACATTAATGCACTGTATTTAAGATGCATGTATTTGCTTTGAAATATGATAGAATATAGTCATATATATATACTTAACAAGCCTTGCTTATAAGTATCAATTAACCTGAACAGCCTGTAGACGTAACTAATTAATTATAGAAGATGACCATGTCATTCTAAAGCATAAGAAAATCAATCATACGAAGTACAAGTACCTAGAAGCAATTTCTAGACCCTCTTTTCTCAACTTTCAGAGCTTACATTACTTCAACCCTTTTAAAGATTATTATATTTCCATTATGCGTAACTTTTACAGAATATTTTATGCACGATAATAATATTTTATAGCATTCGTATGAAAAATTGGAAATAAATTGTTATCCAGTTTGAGTAATAATTTAAAGTAAACTCGAATGATGAGCCACAAACCTGTTCCTGAGGGATTTTCAAAGGGATGGTGTTATGCAAAAAGGGCGCTTCTCCCTTTATTCGGTTCAACTCTTCGTCCTCGTTACCCGAATTGTCTGGCGAGTCCATTGGCGTGTAAAAGTGGCCAGCGTTTTCAACTTCGAACGCCGGTACCGTCAATGTTGGACTAAGAAGCGGAGCTCTCTCGCCGGGCCCTATCGTTCACATGTTTAATGAAAGTGATGTGATAATCATGAAATTGGGTTTAAATTAAATCAATGGTGAAAGACATACAATAACGATACAGGTGTAAATAAATTGTATTTGAAATGAAATCAACAATAAAATATTAAAATGCCGGAAAATTTTATCGATACGTAAATGCGTGTGATTTGTTTTCTAATTAATTAGAATCTTTTAGTACCTGACAACCAATCCCTTGCTTGACACTCTTGTGGAATTACTTTTATGTCCAGGAACCAAACTTCGCCCCATACCAATACGAAAGACGTGAGAATGAGGAGAACTTGAAACACTGGCTGACTGGTAATCGACCACTGCAAAAAAAAAACAGGAATTCACTTTGAAAATAAAATCAATAACGCAAATAAATAATTCATTCTTTCGTGTCGAACTTATTTTTAATTTTCTGATATTGCAATACTTATGCGAAATGATTTCTAACGATTGACTTTCGCGACTAAAGATCTTCTATAGATTGTTTCTGCATTTTTAAATGACCGATTTGCTTTGATTTGGTAAGGTGAATATATTGTGAGTATTTGAAACTGCGAAACCGGTGTACAAGATAAAATACTTACGTCATAAAGAAAGACTTTCGATAACAGAAAGGCACATGTTGATGAAGTGGATATCTATAAAAAATTTGTGGTGTATTATTATTACAAGTTTTCTTACGATAAAATATGTAAATCTGACGTTTACTTACAGCTACGATGCACCAGTGATCCATGTGCAATAGTGCATAAAATAGTAAAAGAACAGTGAACCTGCAAGCTGCAGCCATCTAAGAAGAAACATTTATCTTTAATGAAATAATGTTTAGTAAAATGATTAAATAAGTGGCAAAAATAACACTACCATTCTGTTTTTGCATGTCTATCATAAAAAAAAATAAGTAACTGCGGAATTATGTAATGTAGATTTGATTTATTCATCAACAGGTGTATTTATAATTTATCAAAAGTCTGTTTATCGCGTATTAAAATATATTTTATTTTACTTATTGATAGGATAAGTATTGTTAGTGGACATGGAAGTGAAGGTAAAGTATAAGAGTCAAACTTAAATGATAAGAGATAGACAGCAGAAGTATTTTATAAGTATGCAGATGTAGCCTATAATGTTTCGAATATGAAAATAGATATTTTGGATTTCATACTCACAACTATGTCGAAAAGTGATGATTTTATTTGATAGTGTACGATTTGTTGTATGAAGGCCGTTTGAACATTAGCACCAGAAATCTGAAATATTTTTCATATAAATTTGAAAGTACTACAAAATATTTCATTTTTTATAATCGTGGAAAATTGATTTTCATGTTAGTTTGGATACCCAATAATGCTTAAATCAATCTATAAGTATCGATATTATTCTTATTTTAGTCAAATTTTATAAACGATACTAAGTCATTATAGAATATTCCGTGTATAATTTAGAAATTTTATTCCGCCTAGATATTTTTTATTTGCATCGATTCATAGATTATGCACAGATAAGATTTTTTCTTTTGAATATAGTATTATTAATTTGCAAAATTATAAAAATTTCTAAATAAAAGTTCAAGCCATCGAACATTATTCGCCGAATCTTCAACGTCTTCTCTAAGAAAACGCAACATGATCATTAAATTCCCAACTCGATAAGCTTCCAAGGTCGAGAAACCAACCATTATACATATAAACCACATGAGAACAGTGAATAGGAAGTCGAAGGTGACGAAAAGGCAGAAGAATCTGCGAACATTGGACATCCTCCCATTGTATCTCGAGCCCGCGATGAGGACCTCGTTGATGGTATCCGGTGTCCTGACACTGTGGGTGTAGCTGCTCATCTGCGAGTTGACCGAGGCGTTCAATAGCGACTCGGCGGCGAGGCGAGTCTGCGGATTCTCCGCCGTGGCCATTCTCATCTGCCGGTCGCAATCCGCCATCATCCTGAAGCCGTTTCTTTTCGACACCTGCTCGTAACTTTAAACGAGACCCGATTTGATGCTCTGCATTAGCTCGCGATGTCGATGCGAATGACCGGATTTAGGGCGACGATTCGATTGCCGGCCGTTGTCATGAGAGACGCAGATCGAGCTGCTGTAAAATTTTTGACAAGGTTAACAGGTTTTAATTTTCGCACTGTCTCCAAGCTGTAAAAGTTTTGGATAGAATCCGAGGTACGGTGAATTGAATGTTTTGAAGCAATGGTTTTATTTGCTAGGGTTAAGATGCAATTGACCTATTCGCCCGTCCAAGTCTAGATTGAAGCTGTTCTTATCAAAGTTATACACCTATGCATCACGTGGTACCATTGATACGCGCTAAATAAGAACGAACTCGCTGATAAAGTTGGCACAGTCATAGGGTGTGTAGATCAACGATTAGAACGATGACTCAGAATTGATATCAAATCTTTTTTATATTTTTTTTATATATATATAATAATAACTACAATTAATTGTCAATTTTATCCGATAGCATAGGCATAATTTATTGTAGGTGCGATCCTTGCGAACCATTATTAAGTAAGTTTTCATCCACGAACGTTTCCCTCATTAATAATATATTTTAGCATAATTTTAAACACTTTTGATTTTTATTAGAGTGTTTATCTTTGCTAAGATGTACGAATTTTATAGATTGAAATGTTAACCCAAGACGTCAAGCGAGTGGAATAAAACTACTAAATTGTTTTGAGATTATGTAGCATTAATCTGAAAATTCAACTTTGATTTAAAAAAAGTATAGCTACCTATTTTAATTAAAAAATCTTAATAATCACGCTTGCTTGAAATGATCAACCATTTATTGCCTCTTATTTTTACAAATGCAATTAAGTCTGAAAAACAAGTTTAAGTGTTTAATATCGAAAGAACAGATTCCAATTAACAATTACGACCAGCTTGTTCATACTTGAAAAACAGTAATATAATGCAAGTAATAGTGAAACTGTATTACATAATTTAGTTGTATCGATATTTTTTAAAGCTATATTAATCATTAAATAGGCATTGATAAGAAAGTTATACAAAACTTAAAAAATATACTTTGACTTAAAATAATATAAAACATATTGTTAAAGAATCGAAGTTTCTATTGTATTCAAAAGTTGTTTCAGATAAAATTGTAGGCATATTAAAATTTAAAAAAATCGATGAAAAAAACGATTTAAATGCGTATAAATTTTTAGCATTTCCTATACTATTTATGTATCTCTTTCTCAGCCAATAGAATTAATGTGGACCATTTAGATACAAAGTATGAATTAGACTTGAGATGAATTTCGGTCATGAACTATACACCAGGTCTTATCACTTCGAGGATATCATGTTCCTGCAATCGAAGTATTCAGTCTGCACCGCACTGATTTTAATCGCTCTTAAGTATATTTAATTATATGATGAGTATTTCCGGTCCTTCCTTAATTTTTAACTATATTTATATTTATAAGTAATCAAATTAAAAAAAAAATATATAAATATGTTGTACTTTAAAGCTTATTGAACGCGAACTGTAATATATCGTACGGCAATTTTACAGCTCACTGAGTCAGTGACTTCTATTTGCGATTCGAGTTTAAGATACTTAAAGGGCAGTGCAAGCGTTTAATGCAAATTCTATTTTAGTCGTGCTTTGCTTGTTTCTTTTTGTCGTCCCTTCTTTCATTGGCTGCTTATTTGTGCAGTGTTAAAAAGAATTTACTCAGCAGTCGTAAAATTGTTTATTTACCAAAAGTTCGTGAGCTTCGTGACTGATTGACAACAAAGGAAGAAGCAGCGTATCTTGAATGATAAGAAAAATGAGTGCACAGACACAGCGCGAATATATTGTTTAAATTTCAACAAATGAAAAAAGTTCTTTCACTTTTCAGTATATACATAAGGTAATATATACTACTTTAATAATCAACTAAAAAAAATAAAAAATAACGGATACGATATACGTACGTTAGATCATCGGATAGTAAATAATTGATAAAATTACGGAGCCAACGCACAAAGTTTATCGATATACTTTCTTATGCCTCGTGAGTCCCGCTAGGCGTCAAGGTATCAATAAACAATTCATTCGCGCCTATTGAATCTGCTATCCGACAAGTGAAACACGAATAATAAAAAATTGCTATAGTACATTATTGTGTTTCGTCAATAATTAAAAACCTAACCTCAACTTCTGTATCAACCTTGCATTCAGACAGTCAGCGAGATATATCGCACTGTCCAGTTTTCAAGGGAAATGTGATTTAATTAATCCGATCGGCTACGATCGCAGTCATTTACTCGCTGTATACAAATGCGCTTTGTGCGTTGATGTTGGGAGTGTGAGAGCGATAGAAAAAAATACCTTCGATACTCCGCCGAGAGCTTTTCGACTCTTCGAAATTTTGTTGGTGCGCGACGAGTACTATTATACACACACACACACTCACGAGTCCACTGCATTCAATTGCACGCACGGGAAATTCGGCCAGCCATGAGTATTGGCGACCATTTTTTTCTTGGGCGAAATTTGAGATTACCCTTTTTAAATCATTAACCGAGACTTTGTTACACGAACAATCGTAAACAGTGACTTACACAGCTGACAACTCATTTTGCGAGCATAATTCAGATTTCCGACGCTGGCGTCGGCACGCGCTTGACTGTGTGGTGTCATCTATCGGCCGAGGTCGTGCGTAACGTTACCTCGCGCTCCAGCAGCGATTGTCGATAATGCAGTGTTCTCAATTTATTTTGAAAATATTATTAAAAATATTTACTCAATGTGGAAATGGGAGAAGGTCACTTTTA
Organism: Megastigmus stigmatizans; assembly: GCA_900490015.1. NCBI lineage: Eukaryota > Metazoa > Arthropoda > Insecta > Hymenoptera > Megastigmidae > Megastigmus > Megastigmus stigmatizans. The sequence continues at coordinate 6,443 of UELV01087742.1, read as the reverse complement.
ATTAACTTTTGAACAAATTAAAATAATTTTCTGATATAATACAATAATAAAAATTGTATTTGTATTAAATTTGAAAGTGAAGCAATATCAAAATAAAAATAATTTTTCATATATTTTTTTATGACAGATCGATTGCATAAAATTATTGCAAATGGATAAATGAATATATTTAAAATTTCTCGTGTTAAAATTTTTTGAAAATTAATAAAAAAAATTCTTGTATGGTAAAATCCTTTCAACTGGCAAATGATGAAATACCTGTTATCGCTCTTCCTAAAGTCAATGCGTGAATATCATGTGTACCTGTTAAGAAAAGCAGCTAATACATGTTATATAAAAATAGACATTAAACTAGCAAATAAGATTATAGTTTTACAAACCTCCGTAAGTATTAACGGCTTCCAAATTCAGTATATGTCTGATAATGTGGTATTCGTTTAAGATTCCATTTGCGCCAAGCATATCCCTCGCATGTCTTGCAATTTCTAAGGCCTTTCCCGCCGAATTACGCTTTATCAAACTTATCATTTCCGGTGTCGCTCTATGTAAGTATAATAAATTAAGCTTTACTGAAAAATCTCCCGAGTAAAAATGATTTGTATGTAATTATATTTCTGTACCTGTATGGATTTTTTCTATGTATAATTATATATAAATTATACATAATCATATTATACAATTATACAGAAATCATTTTTACCTGGGACGAAAATAAAAATAAAACTTGAAAGGTAGATGCACTCACTTGTTTTGATCTTTTAATCTGCCAACATGTAGACAAGCCTGTAAACCAATTGCAATTTCGGTCATCATATCCGATATTTTTTTCTGTATCAATTGATTAGCTGCCAAAGGCCGATTAAATTGCTTCCTTTCAAGTACATAATTCCTGGCCAACTGGAGACATGTTTCAGCTGCGCCCAATGTACCCCAACTAATACCATAACGCGCGTTATTTATGCATCCAAAAGGACCCTGAAATTAAAAAAATGATTTTTTCTTCTAATTTGTAAATTTTGATTTATGATTTTTTATTCTCACCTTTAATCCTTGAACTTTGGGCAACAAGTTTTCTTCTGGTACTATTACGTCATTCATTGAAATTATACCAATAGCACACGTCCTCAACGAGAATTTTCCTTCTATCTTTGGTGTAGACAGATTATTTTCATTACTTTGCCTCTCGACTATAAATCCACGAATTTGACTGTCATCACATTTTGCCCATATTATCATTACATCTGAGATTGGAGAATTCATAATCCTAGACATTTGTTTATTATTATATTAATCTACTTTCAACATGTACACATTTTCTAACTACTATAACTTTCAGTAACAAAAGAATATACAATTTTTTCTTACAGACAAAGTCAAATAATATTATAATATATACCATGTTTTGGTGCCACTAATTTTGTAAACTTTATTGACAGGATCAAATCTAGCTCGTGTTTCCAAAGAACTGGCATCGCTCCCACAGTTCGGTTCGGTCAAACCAAAACATCCCGTAAGATTTCCTGAAACTGATTTTAAAAATATTTGTGTAGTTTTTACTATATCTTATTGGATAAAAAATAAAAAATAATTCATTATTCATACGTAATTCGGGTAAATATCGATCCTTTTGAATATCGGTCCCGTACAAATGTATGGCATCTATAACAAGCGATTGCACGGTAAACGATGATCGGTATCCGCTACAAACCGCTTCGATTTCTCTGACCAAAAGTCCGTAAGCCACTGAGGATAAGCCCAGTGCTCCGTAATCTTTGAGGTTGCATCCTAAAATTCCCAAATTACCGAGTTCTTTCACGACAGTGAGATCAAGGACCTCATTGCGATAGGCCTCGATCACCCGCGGCAATAGTTTTTCCTTGCAATATGCGCGAAATTGATCTCTAATTGTGATCTCATCCGATGACAGTTGGGCATCTAGATTTAACGGATCTTTCCATCTAAAAACCGCTACAGATGTTCTGTATTATAATGGTTGGATTATGGTAAATTGGCAATCTACTACTTCAAAATTTAAAAATTCAGAATAAGAAGTTTATGTGTTTATTAATTGCATATTGAATAAGAAACTTACGTTTTTGATTGAAGCATGATGTGACGGACAGTTCTAATCAGTATTAATTAAGGAAAATAAACGAGAATAAGATAGCGTATTCAGAAACTAAGTATTTACAAATTTCTATTTACCTTACCATACATTAATTACAAATTGTTAAATAAAGTTCTTTATTACATGCATTCAAAAATACGAATATTTTATATTTTCATAATTTGAAAAATCGCGCTCTTTAAAGTAATAAAAACAATATGGCTGCGATCGCCTGATTAAAAAACATTACTAAATTAAGTGATAAACATTTCGAAAGATTACTAAAATACAATATGTGATTATCTTGAAAAAAAGGATACGTCTTGTTGAAATTGAATAGGATGAGCTAAAAATCTGACCGGCTATTTTTTGCAGTTGCATCGTTGTCTTCGCACAGGTAAAAAACAGCTCTGATTCATCGAGCAACCCACACCGTATACACTAACAATAGCACTGCCTCTTTTCAGCGAACAAGTGGAACTATACTGTATCAGCGATAAGCGAAATTTCGTTTTTGTCGATTTTAGGTGTTTATCTTTAAGCGATATTAAAAATTATCATTTTTTAAAAGCGTAAAGGCTTATCGTTAATTTGCATGATATGAATGCTGAATACTTTATGCTGTTTACAACATTAAATTACTTTCTGACTATATACATCGCAATAAGTCAAAAAAACAGACCACAGTGATCGTAAAAACCAATTTAAAATTTGGGAATAAATTAGACAGATTTAAAAATTAATAACATTTATTAAAAAACAATTATTACAGTAATAAAAATCAAAGGTTTTATGGGTCATTCCGAACAAGACAGAGTTCGAAGAGGCAAGCAGTGGATGCCTTGGACGAAACGCCTTTTTTTGTTTCTTTTATTTATTTTTTTGTTTTTTTTTTGTTTCTTTTATTTATTTTTCGGGCTTCTCTCCGTAAATTCCGCCAACCATAGCGACTGATTAAGGCAAGCCTCTTCGAACTCTGTCTTGTTCGGAATGAGTCATAAAACTTTAATTTTTGTATATTTCCCGAAGAGTAGAATCATTTACAGAAATAAAAAAAATATTTTTGACTGCTTTTTTAACATATTAAAATTCATTTTGCTTACAAAGCAATAGATTGTTTGATCTTTAATTAGCGAATGCTGCAATACCTGTGATTGCTCTTCCTAAAATAAGTGCATGAATGTCATGCGTACCTACAAGCAATTCAATCGATTAGTTCCTATTTCTATTTTTATTCGATAACCATTGTTGAGACTCATTTATATCTTACCTTCATATGTGTTTACAGATTCAAGGTTCATTACATGTCTAATTATGTGATATTCATCAGAAATTCCATTTCCTCCAAGCATATCCCTCGCAATTCTTGCGATATCCAGCGCTTTTCCAGCGGAGTTGCGTTTAATCAAACATATCATTTCTGGCGTAGCTCTGAATGCATTCAAGAACACTATTGTTTTACACGTGCTCTAGGCTTAACAATGAAATAAAAAAAAATCAAACATGCACTGTACGTACTTTTTCTCGTCCTTCAATCTGCCAATTTGCAGACAAGCTTGCAAGCCAATTGCGATTTCCGTCGTCATGTCTGCTAATTTTTTCTGAATCAATTGGCTAGCAGCTAGAGGTCGGTTAAATTGCTTTCTCTCGAGTACGTAATTTCGTGCTATCTTCAAGCAAGATTCAGCTGCTCCCAAGGCACCCCAAGCGATGCCGTAACGCGCATTGTTTAGACATCCAAATGGACCCTGGATAACGAAACTAATGCTGTTAACTGGTGAACATTATTGTGTAACGTTTACAAATTGATATTACCTTCAAACCGTGGACGTTGGGAAACATGTTTTCTTTAGGTACGACGACGTCGTCCATTAAAATCATACCAGTTATAGATGTTCTTAATGAGAACTTCCCTTCGATCTTCGGCGTGGATAGTTTGTCCTCGTTGCCTTGCCTCTCGATTACGAAGCCTCGAATGTCGCCATCGTCTGTTTTCGCCCACACTACGAGTACATCTGCGATTGGAGAGTTTGAAATCCTAGACAAATAAGCTCTTATTTTACTTAGAGTTTCTTTGACTGTTTAAATGTGAGAAGCGTTGAATATATCAAATGCGAACCATGTTTTACTACCACTAAGCTTGTACACTTTCTTGACGCAGTCGTACTTAGCACGTGTTTCCAAAGCACCTGCATCGCTGCCGTGATTAGGTTCCGTCAGACCAAAACAACCCACAAGGTCTCCAGATACTAGATTGGATTGTGCGTAATCGTATAAATACTTATTTGCACATATATTTTCTTAAAAGAACACGTTCGAAATTATCTTACTTAATTTTGGTAGATATTTATCTTTTTGGGCATCGGTACCGTAAGCTTCGATTGCACCAATAACAAGGGACGATTGGACCGAGAAAGCGGACCTGTAGCCACTATCGATCGACTCGATCTCCTTGGCCAAAAGTCCGTAAACAACCGAGGACACACCGGCCCCACCGTAACCCTTGACAGTGCAGCCGAGAACACCCATGTCACCGAGTTCCTTGATAATCGCCCGATCGAAGATTTCTTTGCGATTGGCCTCGATTACCCGTGGCAGCAGTTTTTCCCTGCAGTAAGTACGAAACTGATCTCTCATCAGTATTTCGTCGGCTGTCAGACGAGACTCCAAATTTAACGGATCTTCCCATTTGAATGCAGCTGTAAGATTTTTTTTTGGGGATGTTGAGGTTCTATACAATATCTCGACATAATAAAAAAGCAACTTAAAAAATAATTGTTAATAAATAATTATTTCACAATATAAAATGATAATTATTATTTTTCTTATTTTAACAAAATTATTTTTAATCAAGCATGTTCATCTTAAAAGTTTGGAACAATTTCTTAATTATAGATAATTTTGTAATATGTCTGCAGGATACTTCTTTATCGACTTGAGTTACGATAGTATTTTAAGAACCGGTACCGAAGATACCACTGTTATCGTTGTTTACAAATAGATTGCAGTTATATTTGAACGACTTAATCGGCCCTCTCAAGTATGGAAATTTTTATCTAATTGGGAAACAAACATATAATGACTTACGTTTCTGTCCCAGGCTCGACGTGATAGAGAATTCTATTTACAAATTAAGACCGCTTAGTTAAGGAAAATGAATTTGAAAAAAATTCCAGAGTTTACCGATTAACATTATTTAATACTATACTAAACATTTAAATGTATTATCATGTATAATACATATGCATATCCAACCTTCATGACCAAATTTACTGTGTTAATAAAAACTGCCTCCAATAGTGAATGATAAAAGTTATAAAAAAGGATACGTCTAGTAGAAATCAATTCCGAAGCGCTGTAGATTCTCGCTAATAATTTCTGCACTCGAATCGCCATGTTTACACTAGTAGAAAACTGATTTATCGTTCGATGCACACAGTATATACTGTCACCTGGTCGTTTCCAGAAGCTAACTAAAGCTGCATCGAGCCGACGAATGGCGAAGCTCTGACTCGTTATCACGTGACCTTCCAACTCGTATCGTAAGACTTACAAAATCGTATACAAGCTGATAGTCGTGAAATAAAAACAACGTAATCGCGGGAAATTTGAATCGCCAAACGACTCCAATTTCATTATTTTGTTATTTCACAAAGTAATTATAATGTAAATGTTATAGTCATATTTTACATCAAACTTTCTAAAAAATTAATTGTCTATCGATAAATTTTTATGTGTAAAAGATATCTTATTTTAGTTTTGCATGAACAGGAAGTAAGTAATGTCAATATTAATATTGCAAATAAAAAATTCATTTTTAATTTTATATTAATGGGAACAACTATAAGAAATTATTACGATCTTTTATCAAATAAATAATAATGCAATTTTTTTAAGGATATAAGTATGAAAATATTTAAAATAAAAAGGTGGAGAAAAGTTATTGATCACAGCGAACAAGTTTTTTCAGCTAAATAAATTTATTGCTTAGCCTGAAAAGGGGAGTACTCTCAAAATGCTGCAATAAATTTATTTTGCTACAAAAACTTGTTCACTATGATGAATAACTTCTCTCCATATTTTTGGAATTATTGCGAACGATAGAGTCAATTTACAACATAAATAAAATAAATTTATAATAGAAATTAAGGAATACATAATAAAATTAAATAATGGCATTACTTTTTTATCGTACTTTATGTACAGAAAGGTAAGAAGAGTAGCATTCACAGAAGGCAATTTAAAACAACTTGAAAACATTAACTCTCTCTCTCTCTCTCTCTCTCTCTCTCTCTCTCTCTCTCTCTCTCTCTCTCTCTCTCTCTCTCTCTCTCTC
>UELV01087738.1:2861-17584 GCA_900490015.1 Megastigmus stigmatizans | reverse complement strand
ATATATATATATATATATATATATATCATCGACTTGCCTCATCATATCCCGCGTCTATCAAGCTTCAGGACTATACGATACATACAGCTCATGGAAGCCTTTTGTTTTTCCCAACAGGTAGGTTTAGCCACATAGCCACAAAGAAAGAAGCTTTCGCGAAGCTGCGCATTCGAGCGGCCAGAATTTCGCGACTGTTTATTCATAATGCACGATTGTAGGCGCAGGTGATTCTGACCCTCGCGACGGACGTTTACTCCTTCCTCTATCTGTTCTGCTTTTTCTCTTTCTCTTTCTCTTTGTTATATGGAACATCGACGTTTGAATTAGTATTTTTTTTTGCGATCAATTATGAATAAACACGCGCGCGCGCGAGTTTTTCGGTACGTATATTATATGTATAGATATTATATCGATCATCGCGGGATCAGAAAATTTTAAGGGGTTGTAAACAACATCTGTTACTAGAAAGCAATGGAGCTCTGTGAAACAGAATTTGTTAATTATTAATGTTAATGATTTTAATCGTTATTCGAATAATCAGGTTTTCATATTAAATTTTTAAGTTCTTTTTTTTCATAAGTCTTCATTTGGCTTTTAATTTTTAGCAAATGAAAGAGAGTCGGATATATTACAATTTAAATCATAACAGGTTATTTTACAGGCCCTTAATTTACATTCAACTTAGACATAAAATTTAATTAGCAATTTCAACTGTCATTGCAGATAACTAAATAAAAATTACAGAATGCAAAAAGTAGAAAAATTAGTTTTTGCTATATGTTTGTCAAAAATCAACTCTATAGTTGTTTTGTTTAAAATTATTCTTATATACGTTTCAAATAAACTCGCATACGTATTATGGAGAATCCACTTGTAATGAAAACTGAAGACCCCTTAATATTCCATTAATCTTAAGTATAGAAGCCTATAACAGAGAGGATTGGACATTTAAGAAACGTTCCTCCGAACTAAGAGTCTTTGTTTTCTCATTTACTTTACGTCATTGAAGAAGATCATTTTATCGAACGTACGAAGCGAAGCGATTGCGCCAAACAATAGGCAAATACGTAATGCTCAATCTTTTTTCAAAGATAATATGATAGTCGATATATTTACCCCATATTAGCAGCTAATTTTTCGTTTAAGCTTCAAAATATGCCTCGATGCGTGCACGTAATTTTTCTTAAAACAGCTGTCCCACCTTTGTTAGCTCAAATAGTTCCTTTTGATTAGTTTTTTTTTTTTTTCTTAATAACTGTAAATATTTTTTTTGTATCACTTCATTTATTGTTCCTGCAAATATTCGAGTTTTCCGTGATATTCATTCGTTAGCTAATCTACATCGTTAAGAGGAATTATTTTTTTCTTTCTTTAGGACAAAATATACAGTATTTTTTATTATTTTTTTTTATCAGTCGACTTTCATATTTCTTCAAAAAAGAACTATAGAAAATATTTCAGTGGACACATTCGATAATTAGTTAAAAACATGATCTTACGCTTTATATATTATTTTGGTATCTCTTAAAATTCCTTAAACGCCTCGAATTAATCAATCTATATATGAGCGTCGCTTCGCTTTGTCCTCTTATACAAGAAAGTGTTTATCGCGTTACTCGACAGTAACTGCAGTTTTTTTTCTAACTGTGCTTACACTCGACGCTATTAAGTCTTTTCTTGGAAAAACACAGTTTTCCACGTTTTTTTAGTCTTTCTCCCTTGTTTTTTTTTCTTTTTTAAATTCCCAAATAGGTATAGTTTAAATTTCACGTTATAAGCTAAAACCCACAAAATTCCTCTCAGCCGATTCTGTAAAAAACGTTATATGCGTGTAATGTATAACGGCATACATGTGAACGATTGACATTGTTTCTTTTGGATTCGATTCGATTGATATATATAATTTGACCGGAAAAGGCTGGTTGAAATTTCAATTATTCCCGTTCACCGAAATCTATATATGTAAAGACAAAGAAGTTTGCCGGGTGCAAGCTCAGCTCGAGATATGTGGCTTATAGATTTGTGCCTTCGATTTCTTCATTGTACATGTTTTTGTCTCTCCTCCTTATACAACCTACCTACTCGACGCCCTCTGCAGCGGTATACACGTTAATATAATCTTGGTTATGATGATCGACTTTCGCAGACAACTTATTTTGTGTAAAATGCACTCGAGCTCGAATAGCCAATTATCGTAAACTCAATTTTTTTGGTTTTTCCTTGTACAATAATCGACCACTGGAACGCTCTTGTTTTTCTATACGTCGTGTTCCTGTTCTCTCTCTCTATCTGTGTGTGTGTGTATGTGTGTGTGTGAGTGTAGTCGGGGGTGGTCGGCGAGTCCGTTTTGCAGCTTCGGTCGCTTTAGTAGAGGAGACGCTGATGTTGGTAGCTGGGATAGCCCCTGGAGTTGAGCATGAGTCCGCTTCGTGAGCCGTACGTGTCGTAATTCTGCAAAACAACCGCACGAGTGTGACTCTCATTTTTCAAGATGCTCATAGAGACTGCATCGGACAAAATCAATCCTTACACAGAGACAAAGGTTGCATAAAAAATTACTATGTTTTCCGCAGTAAGCGTACACATATATATAAGGTCATACTCACATAACGAGAAAAATTACTCAAGTTTTATTATAAATATAAATTATATGGTAAAATATAGTAATTTTTTACATTATAACCTTTGCCTTGGCGCGATACACTTTCAAATAAAAAAAAAATAAAAAAAAAAGCCAATGCATCATACCTGCGATCGCTTCCTGGACACCATGAACCTCTTCTCGGGCGGATAGTAGGCGTGTTGTACGTAAGGTACGCCGTACTGGGGTGTACCGTATTGCACGGCCGTGTCGTACTGTTGTCCAGCACCGCCTTGCGCGGTACCGTACTGACCGAGATATTGGTCGTAGTAGCTGTTGGGGCGACTACGACCTAGAGCCGCTTGAAGCTCCGAGCTTAAGAGGGGCTCGCTTGCCAAATAGTGGTGCTGTTGTTGTTGCTGCTGCTGCTGCTGCTGATAGCCGATCGCGTTGTCCAGCCAGGATGAGCCTGAAACACCGAGCTCTGCGCGGCGATTTTTACGATTTTTTTTTCTGTTAATCTTTATCTTTGCTGCGCGGTTATTGGGGGGCAGTCGATATATATATATGTATACAATGTTGGTGAACTTTTGAATGAAAGGTAACGCCTGGAGTTTTCTAGTTCGAGAGAATTGATTGGACTTTTACTTTGAATATTTTCGGTGGCTTTTGCTTATTTTGGCTATATAACTTCTACTTTTATACGTTTAGCTCAACTTTTTAACGAACTCGAATATAAGTATTGCACCCAGTTACTGTAAGTAATTTAAATGAAATTCTGATTAGTTGTGGGTAATTGTATAATGTGTATTATGAAGAAATTCCAACTGGGTTGATATTCGGTGTTCTATCGCTTAATAGATCAATGTTAAACGATTCGAATTCGATGCAGAAATGTTCCATTCGCGTTCGAATGGAACATTTCTGCATAATCAATATACATTTATGTAAAATAACATTGCGCTCAATTGCTCTACCATATATATATCAAAATCATTAAATTGCAGCGCGGTTCTCGATTTAACGCATCCAGAGCTGTAGAATGAGCATACAATAAATATATATAAATGTAATAATCTCACCTCTAGGATCCTCGTCGTCGATGCCGATCATGTTGGAGTCGTCGTCAACGGTCTCGTACTCCTCGTTGCCGTAATTCCTCCAGTTACTGCAATGGAACATATATAACATTATATTCCCCCTGTAATATTTTATTCAGTCCTTCGCCGTCGCGAAAAAACAGGGAGAAAGAGAAAGAGAGAGAGAGAGAGACAAGCTACTTGAAAGAGTATAAAAAATGAACTCACCCTCGGTTACGGCGCTCGCTGTCGTAGAGAGAAAGAAGTGCGAGAAAGTCCTCAGGGTCGACATCCAATTCGCGTTTGTAACGTGGCTCCTGGTAGTAGGAGGGTATGCTGGAACGAAAAAAAAAACGGACGAACGAGGTGAGAATGAATTTTTCATGGGATTGAAAGTATTATGTCTATCGCGAACATCTATATATACGTTCCTTTTTTTACGCATGTGCTCTTTGAAGCGCCCACGTATAGACGCAGATGAAAAGAAAGGGGCTGCGCAATGAGGAATAAAAAAGAGACCAGAGAGAGAGAGCGAGGTTCGGAGGTAATTAGATTTTACGGCAAAAGTCGAAATAGAAAGGAGGATGCAGGTAATGGTGCCCTTCACGGGACACCTTAGTTAACTGTACGATTGCACAGATTAGAAAATAAGAAACATTTTCCAAAAAGAATTAGCTGTCTGGACTAAAGGGAAACTGTGATATACCTTCCTAAAGTTTGAAAGTTAACACGGGTAGTATATCTATAGACGTAAAAGATTAGTAGAACAGTTCCGAGTACAGTCAGACATCAATATCTATAGATGTACCGCCCATGTTAATTTTCAAACTTTAGGAAGGTATATCTCAGCTTACCTTTAATCTAGACAGCTAATTTTTTTTGGAAAATGTTTCTTATTCTGTAATCTGTACAATCGTATAGTTAACTAAGGTTTCCCGCCAGGGGTACAATTACTTATATCCGACATTATATAAGGCGTAAAGTTAATTATTTTCATACGGCTGTTTACACGGGATGGAAGATATATATATAAAATCCTGAGGCGCTTACGGACACCGGGGTTGCAGAAAGCGACGCAGAGAACTGAGCTCGAGATATATTACCAGACGCGCGATCTCGCATAGTATGGCGCAAACAATGCCGATATATATATATATATATATGGCAGACGTATACGTTATGTACTTTAGCCGGAGTACATAGTAGCGAAAGAGGTAAGTGCAAAACTATATAGGCTTTAGAAGCGCAGGGTATGAGGGGTTGAGAAAAACAAAAGCTTATTTCGCTCTCGTGTATATACATACTTATATATATATAGTAGTCGGGGAGGAGGCAAACGGCCGAACGAGTAGTGCGAGCGAGTCGAGTCGCGTGTCGCCGCAGCTTTTGCCCTCTTTTCTTCCCTCTTTTTATTGACGCGCAACTGATCTTTAAATATACGACTCGTGTATTCGTATATAGATATATAGATATCCATTGTTCGCGCGCGGTCGTTATGCACACTTGCTTTGGCGCGGAAAAAGCGCTGGATCGACGATGACGCGCGGCCAACGAACTCGCAGCTACACTATATAGTTATGTATTATTCTCTCTCTCTCTCTCTCTCTGTCTCTCTCTATCTCTCTGTATTATTATTGCATTTGTTTGGAATCGCGCTATCTTTATTTTCAGTTTTGATATCTAGAGCTGTATTGTAACGGCTTACGGGTACACGAGCGTTACTACTTAAAAGTAGGAATAAACTGTAAATAGATATTAATTATGAAATAGAGAGCATCGTGTCTCATCGTTAACTCTCGCGCAGTAAAATAAGCATTTTTCGCTGTCCATCACTTAAGTATAAACCTATATAGTATAAAATACTATATAGCTTAATTTAAAGCCAATACAGTTTAATCTTCTCCGCAGCAGCAGCTTTCCTAAACTATCCTAATCGCGAGTGCTTATCACACGCTCTCCCACTATTTCTTTATAATCCCACGCTTTTCACTCGCCCGAACGATTCCCTATTTGTTCCTCTCCTCTCTCTCTCTCTCTCTCTCCCTCTCTCTTTCAGCTCTGGTCCTCCGGGATCGATAGAGGCGCGCGCCAAGCTAATGTCGTCAGCTGGTTGGTTGTGCTGCTTCCTCCTGGAGGGAGAGAGAGAAGGAGAGGAAGAGTGTCTATATGGTGCACACCTCCTCTCGTGACCCACTTTCCTTCCATTCAGCTTTTCCAGTCCGACTCGCTATATACCTATAACCGTCAGCAGCAGCAGCAGCGGTATAAGCAGCATCCCACTGTACTCTAAAACTATATATCCTTCCCTCGTATCCTTTACACATAGCTTATCCCTATATGTGTATGTCCTCCCACGTATCTCCTTTTCCTATATATCCCAAAACCCAGGCTAACGCGCTATAATACTGCATGCTCGCGGCAGCCTATATATACATGTACATTTTCGGTATTGTACGAGAGTTGGGCTTTTGTATCCCTCTCTCACTGTCTTACGTCACACGCTCGAGAATCGAGCGAACGGTTCCGGCTGCTGCTGTATGGTATAGGTATACATTTATATCATGTAATAACGAAGCTCGCGCTTGTACATATATATTATATAGCGCCTGTAATTATTCATTAAGCATGTGGTGCAACTATAGGAAGGTGAAGGAGAGGGAGGGGAAACATCCTGTAGAGCTATCGGCGCTGACGTATTTGCTCCCTCGGACATGTATACACACAGTGTCTCATAGACGGAATCTGCTATTTTCGGATACGCGTTCCCCCACCTCTGATATATACTTATTAGTCCCTTGTCACGCTCGATGCTCCGCGACATGTATATGTGTGCCAGGATGACGTATGTTTTATTCTACATATCCTTTTGTTTCGAGGACTATATATACAGTCTCCTCGTTTTAGACTTTTTCTTTTTTTTTACATATATACATAGTTTCCGTCTATGTAGGTGTACCCTTAAAGCTTTCCGTAGGCGTTTCTCTGCGTATAGTGCTGCTAATTTGCGCGCGTCAAGTGCCTGCAGCGATCGTATATATAAGAGCGCTCGTAAACTGCCGCTTCGTGAAATCTTATCTTTATATATACATGACTATACACGTACTCCTAGGAGAGCGATTCGAGGTGTACGTCTGAAATACGAACAGTCTTGCGCGACTTTATATGCAGGAGGCGACTCGTTAAATGCGATTTTGTATCCATTGGCGAATATCGTGCTTTTGGATTTTAATGTTACGTACAATTACCACGCGGTCCTGGAGCATGTAAAAGGACTGAGAATTTTACAGTGAACGTTATACGCATTTGTATATCTTTTCCATCGGGATAAAAGAGCGGGAGGGGATGCTCGCAAAGAAAGTGCACGTGTGTGTGTGTTTTTTTTTTATCGTTGCAAAGTACACACACGCTGTCCGCTGATGAAATTTTTATGATGATACATGACCGGCGCAGCGACAGATATACGTAATTATTTCAGTGCTCCGATGGACCTGTTAAAGCCTTTTAGTCACAGTGGTCACAGGCTATGCCTAATTGTCTTGAATAACAATGCTTGGAGCATCCGCACTTTTTTATATATACGATTAACTGGAAGTGCATTTTCTTTTTCGTTGCTCTATTACTGCGGGCGAATTGTGTGCACACGAAAAAATCGATCGAGCACGATAAAGCTGATGACTCGTCTTCGGTGCACATACGACGCTATGCAGCTACTCTTCCATATTAATAAAACGTATAACGAAATTCTATATGGGAAACGGACCTGTTGAAAATTATGACTATATATATATATATACATATACTACACGCGCTGAAAGCGAGAGAAAGAGAGAGAGAGAGAGAGAGAGAGAGAGAGAAATAAAGTCGAAAATATCCAATAAGGCTTTTATCTATGGTACCGCGGCGGGAAAGTCGTGCGTCATTAATTGCGCGTCCCGACGCCATACTCTTATCTCTCGACAACACGAGGCCGAAAGAAAAAGTATAGGGGAGCATTTGTCGTACCCCAATCGCGCGTCAGAATTCTAACGGAGGCTAGTATTAAAAATTCGCTGCCCGAAGTATGGGGGAGAAAATTGTAAGAGCTACTTTTCAGGGAACCGCGAGACGGAAGTAAAACGCGCATAACTTTTTTTTTTCTTTCACTTTGTAACATGACGATTCTCGATGTAAGGATAAAAAGAAGAGCTCTGACGTCAAAGGAAGAGCCACGTGGAGAATGGGGATAAATTATGTCGATGTGCGAAAGGAATTGCGCGGCGTCAAGCGCTGTATTTCATTTTCTACACAACGCAAGCTGATTAATAATGACTACGGCGATTATCGCGAAAGCTTTCAGCGAGCGAAGATCCATTGCTAATTAATCAAGAGGATTTAATTAGTGCGAGTTAACGGGTGTCTAGATTTTCTTTAAAAATGCAGCGGAAATGTTATAAAGTTTAGTAGCATAACGCTTCGGAATGTTGCTCGTTTGACTCGGTATATATATAAGGTTGTATATAAGGTTATATATAAGGTTGTACAAATGGTCATTAATATTCCAGGACTTTGCATCGCGTGGATTATAATTACGCCGTTAATGAACGTATTTATTTGTTAATTACTCGCTGGGAAACGGAAACTTTTTGCGCGATTGTTTCAATAACGTTAACAAGTGGGCGTATCGACTATACTCAACTTGTACACGTTCGTTATCGCGTTATTAATTTATCGATTATGTTTAAGTTGAATTTTGTAGAAATACATTTATCCTTGCGGGCTTGGCGCGTTGTGTGAATGACAACAGTAATATATTTACAAAACTATTGTAAAGTTATTTATTCTGTTTTGGACATCGTTATGTTTGCACGAATTTCTGGGACAAGAAAGGTTATTATTAATTTAAAGTTGACCACTTGAGATTCTACGTGGAATGATTTTAATCGCGAGTGCATTTACAGTTATACAAAATGGGCCTGTTCAAAACTTCACAAACTCATAACCCCGTTATAATATTTCCATAAAGAGAAATTCTATTCTTCAAGTCGAGGGGCGAACTGAATTTTAACAAGTTACACGCAGAATAATTTTAACGTAAATCTTTTTGTAAATCAGCAGCTTTGGAGTGTAACTCAACCAATTTGGATTATACTAGAAAGTGAGTTTTATTCACTTAAGGAAAGTCAAATGCTTGAAAGTGGGTATTATATAAAGCAAGTAATAATAAACTTTAGCTTCTTTCACGCAACAAAGTCCTAATGCTTGCTTCATTGTATAATAATCTAAATCCATTGGAGAATTTAGTCAACATGCTAATCGAGTCCCTTACGCAAGCGAAGACATACTAGAATATCCCAGTTCATCGAGAGAGGAGCAAAGTTATGGAGATGCCAACTGTCATTTGATCGCTAACGTCACAATCACCAGCTAAGCAGCTACCGAATGCTCCGATAACCGCTTCGTAATCCTGCGCAAATCCTGTTTATAGATAAGCCAACCGAACTAACACGATGCAATCCGACATCCCGCGGCCTGAAAGAAAATTCGAAAAAAAGGGTTCTCCAGCTCGAATGTTCCAATTTTAGCTTCACCAAGTTTTCACGGAAAATTCATCCGCCCATGTATGAAGAAACACGCCAATGAAAAGTCCTTGATAAAAGAAAAAACGTGAGTGATGCTTATGCAGCCGCCCTCCCTCCATTTTTCACGCATGAGAGAGTGCAATATAGAAGCTGCGTATATACTATGGGCGCGAAAAGACGACTTGCTTGGAAAGTCCGTGCGAGGCATACTCTCTCCACCTTACTTACAAGCTTAGACATACTCTCTCTCACACACACACAGACACACACCTATACATACACGCGGCGTACAAGGGAGGTTGGCCTGGAAATCAGCGTCGATCGTTACTTCCCGGTGAAAGACCGACGCCCTCTGAGAAAAAAAATTTCTTTGGATCAACAAAGGTTTCATTGATTCAATAAAATGTATTTATTTATTAAATATTTTGTTGAATCAAACATATATTATTAATTGAACAATTAATTAAGTAATTGTCTCTAACGATTAATTAATTTGAATAATGGAGGTGCGTCAATGAAATATTTCTTTGGATCAAAAAATGAATGTTTTTAAGCCAATATAATCAGTTTTGTTGTTTCTCACAGAGTCAATTAAATTTTCTTTGAATTAACAAAATGATATTTTCATACTACATTTCATGATTTCCTTCTATCACAATATTACTTTTATATCAACAAATATATTATTTTTATTATTTTTATTATTAAATCGAATAAACAATGCTTTAAGTAAAAAAAATATTTTACCGATCGCCCGCAATAAAGCGCCTTTATTGAGTCAATCAAATTTTTTTTGAATCAATAAAATGCTTTTCTCACCAGCCGGTCTTACAACGCACAGATACGAGCGCGGCACGTGTCTATGTATATTCTATGTTTACTCGCTGTGTGAGTGTGTTTGTGTGTGTATAGGTGTTGAGAGAGAGAGAGAGGGGTGTATGAGGTCGAAGCGCATCATCGATCTTCCCTCCCTTTCTGGCTGGGGCTACAGGTGGACGGCGCGCACGGACGAGCCTATCTTTCATGTCTACCCAAGAGGTCTTGATACGAGAAATTCGGCTGTTGTGACGCTTTTTGTTTCGTTGGAATTGCGACCTTTCTTTCAGCGATCGTTGCTTCGTGCACTGTGATTTTTATATAGCACTCGTTTGCGCGCGGTCAATGCGTGCTACCTATTTGAAGATGTTTTCTTTTTTGAATTTTGATCGGTATAAAAGGTATATGATTTCAAAGAGAGTATACGGCTTTTGATGGTTTCAAAAAGAAAAATGGGGTTTCGTTGGACGATTTATAAAAATTGAATATTACTCTTGAACGTTTACTCTGCACGATGTAGCTTGGGTATAACAGGAGTTTGTCGAGTTGAGTCCAATTCTTTATAGTTCGCGGAATTGGGCTCAACTTGCAAAACGTTAAAACATTGAAAATTGAGCGAAAAAAGTACGAAACCGTAAATGTCGCAACTACACTCGTCCGGCTGCCCCTAAATAAGATTCGAAGTTAGAGCTTATCAAAGTCACGCATTCACATGTTTCAAAGTGAGTCATAATATAGGGATTCCAATGCTTGTTATTCAAAGTTTAGAACTGGAAATGGAGGAAGAGTCCTGTAACCGTTGCACATTACCACTGCTATGTGTATACACCAAAAATCAATGTAGCGATATAATCAGTTTTAGATTTCCTTCTCAGCTGTGAAATCGTCAAAGTTTCTGTTAATTTGCTGTGCACTCGTAGCGCGTGTATGTCTATAAGTTATTCGAGTTGGAAATTGCAAAATCGGTATAATAATGGCGCGGCCATTGTTAATATATATGAAAAGGAAATTAATGCGATTTCTCTATAAAATATTGTGAAAACATTACCCGACGTGTACATATAGGAAAACAAAGCCGGAATATACGTCCCATGCGTTAAAAGAAAGTCAACTTACTCACCAGTGTCGAACAATATTTTATATATTGCTTTTTATATATTTTAAGGGAGCTTAAAAATCATGGCAACCGATTTGCAATATTTCGATTAGAGTGGTATAAAACGAATATTTGAATTGTATACGTAAATAATATAGAACATTCATGTGGTTTTTATTCGCGGATAAAGAAGCCCTCTTTTTATTCGTGCTTTTAATTAAACTTTTTGAAGCCTCGCTTGTTTGGCGAGCGATGTATCCTGTGCGTACATTTATTCGCAATATAATTTTGGCGCGCGATAAAAACGATGTAAGATAAAATCTGGACTCTTGAAATTTATATATACCTGTAAATTTTTTATTACATTGCTATACCATTTTCTCGTCAGTTTGTAAAAGCAATTTTCATGTATAACATTGCCTTTAATCGAAATTTATTTTGCACCGAGGTAGTAAAAAAATTAAAATGAATTAAAAATAACCTTTTCAATGAAATGTTAAAGAAGGGTCGATTTATACTTGTCGGTTTGAACAGTCTGTTTATATTAAACTGCACGTATAGTACATTGAAAATATAGCGTAATTAGCTTAAATATGGAAACCAAAATTATGAACTATGTAGTCTGCAATATATTCGTTGATGCGAGACATTTTTATTATATAGTTGAGCTGTTTAAAATAAATTTAAAATTTATAAAACGTTGTTTATGGGACAGTTTCAATAATGTTAGCATTTTTCCTAGAAAGGTGATCGTTGAATTATTTAAATTATTTAAATAAAGAGGAACGTATTCTGGAACTTTTTCTTTCTCACGCAACCCACTAAATAAAATATCTATAGTCCCTTTCGAACCCTCCTTTATCCGGAGAATTAAATATGCTCTTTTTCAAATTTAAGTAAGGTCTAAATTTAATGTATTCTTTATATAAACCCATGTCTTCAAAACAGCCAAGTTCAAGATTCGTCGGCATGAAGGACCAAAACGCAACAGGATTAACTCGTATACATATAATGTAATCTTTGAATATTCATGGACTTCAATTATTCTGAATTTACTAGAGTAACTCTGTTTTGCTTAAAAACCCATTTTAAAAAATTCAATGAACTATAGTTTCGACAAGTAAACTTTTAACTTTAAAAACTGCACGACAATCTTGTAATTTTGTCTTGGATCGAATGTTCATTTAACTATCAAATCGTATCGAATTCCCATTAACAAGTTTTCGAGTTTAGCGTGCGAATTTATAAAATTGACAAAGTTTTATCAGTTGATAGTCAGTATACAAAACATATAACATAGCTATATGCGTGACTATTGCGCAGTGTGCCATATTATAACAAAAGTTTGGCATTTAAAGAGTTTCGCGGTATAGTTTGATTTGATTAGAAAATGAAAAAAAAAAAAGTTCTGATTGCATCGAGTAAAGTAAACAAAAAAGGGTTTCATTTCAACAGGGAATGCATGACACCAGAATTACCATTTAAATGACTGCGCGCACTTCTTCAATAACTCGATTCACAACCAAATGACTCCGATTCGAAAGTTCAAGCCTGCTACGGGACACGCAGTTTATAAAAAAAAACGCATTACGTCGTTGTGAAAACACGATATATATATAAACCCTTGCGATCAAGCATCGCTTCGCTTCAAACGTCTCGCAACTCAGACAAGCATTCAGAGTCAACGCTACACACATAACTGATCAAAGTTGTTGCAGAGAGAGAGAGAGAGAGAGAGAGAGAGAGAGAGAGAGAAAGATGGGAAAATTACCTCCTCTTTGGCTGAGCGAGGGAAGGCTGCGAGGCAGGGGCCAAGGCCGGGACTGTTCTTGCCGGCGACGCGGTACTGCTGCTGCTACTGGTGCTGGTGCTGCCGGCCGACGGCGACGAGGTGGCGGCGGTGGCGGCGGCGGCGACGGCGGCGGAGCTCGACTCCCCGGAACGCTTGCGACGATCCTCGCCGCTGTAGCTGCCGAGGGCGGCGCCATAGTAACGACCGTAAGGAGGCAGCTCCCACGCGCCGCGCGGCAGAACGTCACCGATTTCGTTAACGAGGACCTTGCCGTATCTGCGGGTTATAACCAAGGATGGACTAAATTATAATGTCTATACGGATCCCTGCTTCTTCTACGCGTGAGTTTGCTTTGTCGGTGGTGATTTGGCTTTGTACGATATTCTCTTTTTGTTTTTGTCGCGGAGTTGAGATGATCATCGTGCATGAATTTCGCTTGATTGCGAGTTCGTTTTCTATAGCCACTTGTTTGTGGTAGACGCGTATACTTTAGAACGGTTCTTGTTGAACGTTCGTTTGATCGTTTACGCGATTATATACTTTAGTTCAAATCACGGTAAAACTAGTATCTGATCGTATTGGTAGCGACTAACGTAAAGGTAACGTTGAACTGGATTTATTTACTGCAGTAAAATTCAACACGGCCGTCTGATTAAGCTCGAATGCTTCTACTTGGCGATTCGCTATCTTTTACGGTCTCGCCGCATTAGATTATCCTTTTTATCCCTTTAGTTTACCTGGCATCGAGTGAAGGTATTTTTATAGTCGGTGTGATGTTATTTTCTCTTTGATTATTTATGGTTTGCAAGGCTCGCGCATTTAATTATGCGTATAATGTACTTAATTTCGTTTTACGGTGGAATTTATATGATTAAAGCCAGAATATCTAAATATAATGATTATCTCGACAATTCCTTATTCTTTTCTGCTGACTTTTAGCGTTACTCAATAAATATAAATTTTCATTTTCAATGCTTTTTCCAAAAGCATAAGTTAATCGAAATAATATGATTTATAGCACAGGAAAGGTTAAAAGCTAAAAAAAAAGTTCAGCGCAGCTCATGCGAATGTAATATTCGTTCTATTATTTCATTCTACGTCATATTTCATACGCAACAAAGGTGTGACCTTTTTCTGTCATTGTATGACACTTCCATTAGCTTCTGTATCCAATTATGTTAGTGTAAAATAAACATTTTCGAAACGTTCCATTTACATTCTTTTGACTTTGAAAATGTATTTATGTGGCAAAAGGTCGAGAGAAAAAAGTTACGATTAAACTGATACACATCATTTTTCCAGCATTTATCTTTGATCGTATAAAAAATTACAATGTCTTTTGTAGGTTATCACTTTATCCAAGTAAAACTTTTTTTCGAATCATTATCTCAGCTATCGATTATCTCAACATGTTAATTACGGTTGGAAACCTGATTGAATCATAATTTTTTCACGCGGGGAGAAAGAATTATCAAAGGAAAAAAAAACATTGTCATTCCATTAGAGCCTATACGTTTTTCCTAACGATTGTTGTTTTTTGTTTCTTCGATGTAACATTTGTGCGGTCACGCTTAGGTCGCTCCTGGCGCTCGTCCTTTGTTCGTCCGTATATTTTTAGACTAACTTGCCTCTCTTTATTCGATATAAAACCTATTCTTGGCTCGGCCGATTATACTTTCAAATGCGCAGCTCTTACTTTAATACTTCGCCCATTTATATATATATATATATATATACTCGAAATGTAAGAAGCAATATATATATATACATTATTTTATTTTACTCGAAATGTAAGAAGCAA
>UELV01087736.1:0-10818 GCA_900490015.1 Megastigmus stigmatizans | reverse complement strand
TCTCTGGAATATGCGAGCAGTGAGCTTTTTCGCAGGGGACGTGCGCAATCGAGAGAGTGAGCGCTGGGGTGTTGCTATTCTGCTTCGTCCTTTCTTCCTCGCTCTCGTTGTCTCTTCCTCTCTCCCCCTCCCGCCACTTTCTCTCTATCCCCTCCTCTCCTCTCAATCTCTCTCTGTCTCTTTCTTTAAGCGCTAGCAAGTTCAGCGCCGCGTACGGACTTGTTGCACGCAGCACGCCGGCGTATGTACGTTCACACACTGACACACACATACATATATATATATATATTCATGGACAATTCCACAGAACTATTTACATTTGAGTTTTAAAAAAAACGCAAAAAACTTTTCCAAGTTTAAGCTTAATGTTAATGTCGCGGCGTAGTCTTATACCTGTTAAATATTACCTATATTAAAATCATATTATACATGTGTCAACATATCAAGGCTTAGAAAAGCTTTTACGGCTCACTCCTGTAAGAGATAAATAAAAGATAAACCAATGTAGCAAGTTCTAATTTATTTCTTTTTGTGTAAAGTACAAATAATATGCATTACATAACTCATCTTCTACATAGCGCAATGAGCAGATAAAAAATTCAAATAAAATTAAGATATTTTAAAAATGTGTCACATTTATGTCACCTGCGGTAAATTTTTTTACATAGAGTGCAAGGCAATATTAATCTATACTGCATAAGTTTCGCGGCGTAAGTGCAGCATTGTATAACATTTATAATTTTGGGTGGATTTGAATACGATTTGCAGATTTAAAAGTTTTTTTTTAAGCTTGTACATAAGACATATACACATTTATTAATTTATTGTTGCGATAATTCATTGTTTCCAACTCATTTCAGTAAACAGAGTAAAAAAAAGTATTTTTAATAAATTTCAAAAAATGTTGCTGGTTTATCCGATCGCACAAGAGTTAAAAGTTCTTTAGAGTTGCCCGTATATAGATGTAAGCGTGAAGGATGCGAGTCATCGGATCCTTTCTACCGGGGAAGGTGTATCGACCCGCCGCTGCTTCTCTCTGTTCGTCTCTCTCTCCCCTGCTCACTCTCTCTCTCTCTCTCTCTCTCTCTCTCTCTCTCTCTCTCTCTCTCCCATTCTCTCTTTCCCTCTTTCTCTCTCTTTCTTTCTCTCTGTCTTTCTCTGGGCCCTTGTACTCTTAAGAAATAATGTCTAAAGAATAAAAACTGACATTAATAGTATACCTATATATAGGAGAAACGAGGAAGAATAAGATTTTATTCCTCCTTATTCCTCGCATACATAGATATATACTACCAATATTATTTCTTATTCCTTGTTCTTTTAGCAGTACGTTGCCCCTTTCTCGTTCTCTATCTGCAACTTCACACATAATATCGACATCCCGTACCAATAAAAACACGAAGAAGAATAACACTTTCAGTACTTTTAGTGGCGAAAAATAACACTTTTATTACTTTTGTGGCAAAGAATAACACTTTCACTACTTTTGCGGCGAAGATTAACACTTTCATTACTTTTGCGGAGAAGATTCCCGGGTAAAAGTGATTTATAGAGGCAATATCTACATATAGTTATGTATAGTTATATATAAGCACTTATATAAGATTATATATAATTATGCAAGGTAAATTTTTCCCCGGGTTAACACTTTTTATAATTATGTCATGAAGAAAAACATTTTCAATACTTTAGCATCGAAGAATAACCCTTGAAATGTACTTTTGATATACAAAAAGTAATACTTCTGTAGCTATAACTCCTCGTTATAATTTAACTTGAAAATTATGATTTAAGACAAGAAAATAGGCCTTTTCGATACATTGGGCGGAACCGCGGAATATAGGGGAAAATGGGGTATTTCAGTTAACTAGGGTAAACTAGTTTATATATTACTATTTTAAAAATATAGTAATATAGTAATATAGTAATATAATAGTAAATACAGTAAATATAGTAATAAACACAAAATCTGTTGTGTAAACCAAATCATTTATTATGAAGTCAATGTTTGTAGTAGCGATTATAGAACAGATTATAATAAATCTTTTCAGCATTCTACAGATTTTTTGTTGATTACTGCAGATGCATTATAGAAGAACAAAGAATTTGTATTTTTAGTATTGATTTTAATAAGATAGATTAGACTGAGCGTTTTCAGCACTCTATGGATTAGGACAAGTTTAATTTAAAATATCAAAATAAAAGTGAAATCGATTACAGAGAAAAAAAAATTAGCTATTTTTCATCGAGAAAATCTAAACGCTGTTAGTTCTCGTCGGGACCATCTAAGACGTGTTAGTTTTCATCTGGAACATTTACTATTTTTCTTCATCTGCCACGTGTTTGTCTTCACACGGGGTGTCGATATGCTCGTGCCTCACCGACTCTTTCCTCTCTCATTTGTTCGCTCGCTAGTTAACTCGCGATACACTATGTCTACTGTTTGCGAGTGAGCGTGTAAGTATATGAGCATGCACGTGTACAAAGAGAAGCTTTTGAGAGCTCGTCATTGCTGCGGTTATTGTTGCTATAAGACGAACAAATATGAAATTTTTATTTTTTCATAGTTTAGGCTGGAAAATGTTTTGAATTTAAATGTATTAATTAACATCAGTTTCACAGAGTAACGCGTAAATTAATTCTATTTATGGAATAGGTTTATCATGAGACTAAGAAACAATTTGGAGATCTATTCTTTTATATGCATCCCTATCTTATGTAAATTGATTTATTACCTAATGTATTTCAAATGCGAATTTGTTGGTATTTATCTTCAAGGTATTTGCCAAAGTCAAAGAATTGTGATTTATCCTACTCTAACTCGAGACCTTCAGATAAATCAATACAATTATTTATAAAAAGCGATTGCTTTATAAGTAAGCATTGTATTATTCGGTATAGCTTCTAAGCCATTTATATTTTATTATTTTAGTTTACTGCAATGACTAATCAATCCTTATCCGTATTGTGCTTTTTATTTATATTCATGACCTAGAAAACAAAATACCCTTGCTTTGTGCAAAAAAATATCGACTAATTCTCATAGGGTTCAGGTATATTAAAAGAAGGAAAACTTCTTTTGTTAGTTTATAATAAATTGAGTCAATAACAAAATCCGTTGCGAATAATAAATTAGGGTCAATTTTCAATTATGGCACTGAATGAGTACAGAAAATTGTTTAACTATTATTGAAGATTTTAAATTTCAAGTAGGTCGAGCGTATTATTATGAATTGAAAAGCTATGAATGCAATTGTTGTTACATAACTGAAAAATAACAAGCATCAAAATTGCTTTACAAAAACGATAACTTAAACTTTAAAAATAAGAGTCGAAGTAGGTTGGACCTCAAATAAAACAATATATATACAGATACTATAACGAAAATAAGGGAGTAGAATAGTGGAAGAGAACAAGATGTACTAAGTATTATTGAGAAGATATTATCGCACATTAAAATAAATGGGGATGTAATGATCGAAGTACATAAAATGAAGATATCAAATAAGGAATCAAAATAGAAATAAAAATTGAAGAGTGTAGAATGAAATTAATAGTTTCAGAAGAATTTTAATACAGAAGATAAATGATGAAGGACAGCGATTGAATACAATGAAAAATTCTAAAGGAGAGTACGAAGGAATATATGCTTTAAGGCCTGCAAACTCATTTTTTAACTTACTTTTGTACTGTAAAGTCCTACTTATTCTTCCTTTGGTGCATATTAAGAGATTCATGTTGATGATATCCTTTTTTTCTTCAAAGACTGATTGGTTGTATTATTTTCTTGAATATTCTGATAATTTCATAAGTAAAGTTAATTTTCTAGAAAACTATAATATTAGACAGAATTTTTATAATGCAAAACATAACTTAAATTTTGAAAACTATTTCATTTTAAATCGGTCGTACGCTTTATTTTATTAAAATAGAGTTTCAGGTTCAGATTATTCTCAATGAATTTTTTAAGTAAAAATAAACCGTAAAAATGATAATTTTATTTTATTTCACTCTTCATTTTTCACAGAATACTTATTGAAATCCAAAAATTAAAATAAATAAAAATTAAATAAAAAAGTAAAATCTTTGGAACGTCGAGACATTCTTGAAATAAGTAAAAAGATGTTACATTCATGTGGCTACAAAAGTTTATACTGATTTAGAAAAAGTTTTTTTTGTTTGCATGAGATATTGCACTAAAATTGCTTCAAACGGTGACAATCATGAACGCAGATTAATCAAAGTTAAAATTAATCATTCGTTTAAAATAATATTAAGTGCTTATTCAATTCAATTCTTACGCGATAATTTAAAAATATTGGTGGACTGGAATAGAGGAAGTAATTAATTTTCCTTATATAGAAAAACATCTATGAGATTAAAAATGATAAATAGAAGTGTGCACGCGTCGCACAGGCTGCATTGATATCTGCAAGGTCTGTGAAGCCGGAAATTTTTTCTGCCACAAAACCTCCTGAAACTGGTATTTCATTAGCTATTCTTTTTATCGCCATTGGAGGGAAAAGAACTACTGCGTAAAATACCTCAATAATAGACCTTGTCCTAGAAGTACAGCTACGAAAGAAAAAACACACAAAAAGAATGGGTCACATAAAGGAGGGTGTGCGAGCGAAGAGAGAATGGAAGAAGTCAATTTTTGTGTGGAAATAGAGGGGGAAAGTTCCGCTTGATGCGACCAGCCAGTATATACATGTATACAGCAGCGCAGCTCGGTTTATCCGGCCGCGTCAAGGTCGTCGGAGGACTCGCCGCAGCGGCGGCGACGGCGGCGGCGGCGCGACCATATCGATTTAACTTGTTGCATACGTAAACAAAGAGAGCACATATACACAGTCGTCGACAGCAGCTATACGGCGGGGGGAGGATGTACACGAGTTATGACGTACTTTAAATACAAGGGAGAATTGATAGGGGTTAGGCATTACCGTAATGAAATTCGGGAAATCTCGATGAAACATGCGACTCTTTGCCTAAATGAAATAATGTGGTTTGATATCTGGCCGCGCATACGTTGATTGTTGGATTGAGCGGGGATGAAGATAAGCAGTGTTGGGAATCCACGTTTAACAGTTGGTTACTCTTGGAAATATCGGGAGCCTTACTACTTATTTACATAAGGCGTATAATACATTAATTAACTAAATTTAATACACTAGAATTATTTGCATTCAATTCAATTTATGTAGGATAAAAGTCGACAAAAATGTCTTTGGAATTCAAGTTGAATTTACCATTCCTTCGAGAGGGGTTGAATAAAAAGTTTCCAGGAATTTTTGAATTTTCCTATTTGCTCATAGCGGGCTGAAGCCTTTTGTGCTCATTCACATGTCCATGACATTTACTGAAAAAAATCATAACATTTCTAACTGCCACGTTTTAAAATCCTAAACAAAAATAAATAAAGTAAATAAATAATAAATAAATAAACACGTGTTTGCTCAAAGTATTTGATCTTGTTTATTCGCTCTCTAAAAAAGATTTTGTGTGTATTTACTATGTTTCCGTGCATTAGTTATTTTATTCTTAATTTCTAAGTTTTGTTAATCTTCTATAAGTGAAATAAATAAAATGGACCTACCATTATATCCAGCTAATCGCAAGTTAAACTTAAATTTATGTTTTGAGCAAACATATTTTATTAGTATTTTACCCACTTTTGTTAAAATTAATCGTTTTTATTTCATCGAAGTAGTTTTTTCACAAAAACACGATGTTAAATTTTACCGATTTAAAAAACAATTTTTCTGTATTAATAATTGTAGTATAATTGACTTCATTTTTATTTAAATTAATTTTATTTGATTCTATTTCATTTATATAAAACTCTAATCTTCTGTGAGCAAGCTGTTATGTTAACTTATGCAAAACTGATAGAACTTTACGGTTTCAAATAAGAGTTATCGTAGAACGGCGCTGATACAACTATTACAAACCTAATACAGAAAATAGTATATAGTAGTTTTTAAAACAAATTTATTTTTAAAAAAGATTAAAAAGTTAGATAAATTTTGTCTTAATCTTGAATTTAAATATAATTTCAAAATATTATTATAAATGATTATTTTGCGTGTGAATGCTTTGATTGCTGCTTAATAGAATACAGTGTTGATACTCAATCACTCGTTTTTCATTAATATACGATATTGAAAGTTCTGAATATTTTTTATAACGGATAAAAACTTCGATGCGAAAGAATTATTATTTTTAATATTTACTTCTATTCTTATAATAATATTTATTTATGCGATAGTTGCGTAGAACACGTGGCATATTTACAAGGGATAATAGATCTTTTAATAATTGTAAAGTATGTTCGGTTTCAAAGGACAAAATATTTATCAGAATATATCTTTATAAAAATAATTAATCCGAATTCGCTTTACTGGACCAATTTTTCGCATTTTCGTGATTCTTAAAATACTTATATACGAAACTGTTAAAAAATAACAGAATTATTTTTATTTAAAATATACTTACATAATAATAATCGTTTACTGAAATACATAAGATCATCAGACAAATCATATTAAATAATATATAAAAGTGACGTCTATTGATAGTTTCATGAAAGTATTAAAAAGTATAGTTATACTTTAATCAGTACTCTAGTCGTTTACTTTCATTAAGCACAATTAATCAATTACCTATTAATTACTCAGTTTCTATAAATACATCAGCTGTATTTAAACCTGAAAAATGTACTTTAGCCTTTGATATAAATCATAAGGTAATATTACGGGGTCGTATTGGCTTTACAGATGTAATTATTTGCTATTTATTGCATGATATTTAATGGTTATCGATTTCTACTAACACCATTAGGTTAAATTCCAACAAGCTGCGCCTGATATCCAAATAGTCGTAGTAATAATTCACAACCAAAAAGTGAAATTTGTGTGTGTATGTGTGTGTGATTGTGTGTTTTTGTACTAATTTTACTACGCTTTGCTGCCATCTTAATCTTATATAATAACTTCTTTTTCATGAAACTTGCATATCATATTCTTTAATTTGTTACCCGTCAAAGAACTTTTTATAATTTCACTTAATATTTTTCATATACAACTCTTCACAATTGTTAAAAACAAGTTGGACTGTGTAGGTGTCCTTTATTGATATATACAGGTTTGTAAGAAGTATTTTCAATATTAATTCAGTATCATTCTTACATTATTGACTCGATTTTTGTAGTTTTCCCATCGTTTGAGATCGACGGGTATTCTGCCATTCTCGTAACGCGTGCTAAAATTGTTACTGAATTTCTAGCATTAAATTTTTTTTGTATACGAATGCCGAGACCAAAGATCTTTATAAATTGAAAGTAAGCGAACAAGGTAATAAAACTTCACATAAAGAAGTTTTATTAGTTTACTTAGTCGAGCAGTATCATTTCAAGTCTTACGCCCATTCCGATTGATAAACGATGTTTAAAATATTACAATTTTTACTCTCAAGCGAATCAAAATGCAGGATGTGACAAATAAATTTAGTACATGGCTAAAAAGTAAGCGCGCGCGTGGCGCGTACAAAGATAAAGTACAGTATTATCGTTTTCCGAATAGACACACGCACTAAACAGTTTGTCGGTACGGTGACGGAAAGATTTGCATAAGCATACTATTATACCCCACCTATAAATCGCTAATACGAGAAGTCCAAAGAGGCGCGGAGGTCAAAAATTTCTAGACTAATGTCGCCGTTCATCATTGAGCATCCAGGAAAGGAATTAAAAAAAAAAAGAAAAAAAAAGGAACCTAGCCTAAATCGTCCATATCGGATTATTTAAATGTCCAAGCTTTCTCTGTTCCATTACTTTCTTCTCTTGGTCGCGAGGCGCAGCTCGCGATATCCTTTCCTCGGCCGCGCGCTAAAAACAAGAGAATCGAAAACAGGCGGTGGCGACGGTGGCTGCTCGCGGTGTGAAAGGCGCGCGCAAAATTAGCACATTTGTGCTACCGAAACAATGAAAGCGTCCCTTCGTTCGGCGCGACATGGAAGGCGTATACGGGAGCTCACACATAATACACACAACAATATGCGAATATAGAGGCGTTGCTGCCTCGCGCGAATACCATAAATCTCGCGCGCCCATAGCGAAATTATTCGGGCGCAGCGGCAGCTGCACACTATCGCATGCCGAACGCGCGATAATTGAGGCGTTAACACGCGTCGAAATTATAAAGCCCGCGCCCCGACGCGTTTTCCTCACTCCTCTCTCTCTCTCTCTCTCTCTCTCTGTGCCTATGGGCTTATTATCAAAGCCACGCACTAGGCTAATGTATATAAGGGAATCATAAAGGTCGCGTGATTTCGATTCAATGGCCCATTTTATGATGGAATTTAATTTACTGCAACAATTTGTAAGTTTATTATAAGGGAGAATTTTGTGTGATTTCAGGATGTACACGTAGGCTGCTTCTCATGTGTAAAATGCACTAGGACCTGGATTACTGGCTGATTATCGAGGCCTGTACAATTAGTAATAATTGCTATTACCAGTTCAATAGAGAAATTTAGTGGCTACTGCCTGATTAAAAAATCACTTAATAATTTAAATTTCGTTAATAAGTATAATTTGTTTAACTTGATCTAATAGAGTGGCTATGCACGTTTTCTTTACAATTGTATACTAATTTATGCTTAGAGAGAGATGCACAGAGGATGGGAAGTATTGATTTCAATACTCATTGTGTGCATCGTTTTATGTGAAGTGGAAATTAAGTTACTATACCTGCACTGTAATTGCATTTAATTATGCAAACAATAACTTTTAATAATCCATAGAAAATTTCAGGAATAGTGATTAAGTATATAATAGCAGGGCAAGTAAAATTTATAATTAAATTTTTGTTTTACAAATATACATATCGTGTTAGTTAACGAAGCAAATAGTTTGATGCATTTAATGGATCAGATACGTTGGTAAAAAGAAACTTCTATATTGATATAACTTCTTTATTGACTGTCAAAATGTATAGTTTTAATAATAACTGATGATTTCTGCACTTACTTTTTTCGGAACATTCAGAGCTATTTATGTTAAATAACAGAATATAAACGTGAATCAAATACATTGGTAAATAAAGAGTATGGCTTGAAAAAAAGACATTTTCAGACTTTATTAATTACTTACGAAGAATCATTTAATTTTAAAACAATTTTATTTGCTTCTGAAGAGTGTACTAAGAAATAAGAAAATCCTCTATATCATATTCAGTTACTTGATGACAATGGTCTATGACGTCGCATTCACCTCAATGGTAACTGGGCCATTGTATATATATTTACACGAAAGAAAAAGCTTTGGTTGTGGTAACCAAAGTAATTAGTTGGCCCGTATTTAGTTGTGAGGTCCAAAGACTTTGGTTACAGCATTCAAAGTATGAGATGTCACAACCAAAGTTATTAGTTGTCGTGGTTTGGTTGTGATGACCAAAGCTTTGGTTATAGCATCCATTCGAAAAGGTTGTGAGAGCCAAATGGTTGTCGCATACCGAGATTGTCAAATATACTTTGGATCTTACAACCAAAGATTTAGTTGTCACAACCAAAGTCCTCCCAACCATTGATTTTGGTTGTGACAACCAAAGCTTTGGAAGGCTGATATTTGTCCATACACTTTGATTGTGGTGACCGAACCTTTGGATCTCACAATCAAAGTGTTTTTTCAGTGTATGTGTGTAAAATATATGTGTGTGGGTGTGTGTGTTTATGTTTATATTTGTATATATATCTGTGGCTGCATTTGCATGTATTTGATGTGTGTATGGATTAGTGTGCGTGTATATTTATATATTTGTGTGTGTATGTGTATACGTTGTATATGTACGTGTTTGTCCGAGTGTGAGTTTTTACTTTATTAGCAAGTGTGTATATATTTATGAGTATTTTTCTTTATTGGTGTGAGCGTATGTGTATATATTCACTTTATTGTCCCGTTTTCGGCTCGGATATCAATTTATATTAGTTCTAGAGTATTCAAGTTTTTCTTCGTAGGTGCATAACATACTTTTTTTTATTTAATTAAAAAATTACTAATAAATTTGGGCTTAGATGTGAAAAAAAAGATGCAGGTAACAATATTCCCGTTCAGAAACCTATTTTAGGTTCATCCACATAAAAATAAAAGCAAAAAAACATTGCTAAGAATCAGTTTAATATATACTTGAATGATTTTATCGCTCGTATTATTGTTAATATTTCAAATAAAATTCCAATACTTTAGAAATATAAGGCTCAACTTTAATCAATGTGTTCCATGAAGATCAATTGATATATATTATATTTATATACTTATATTTCTATAGTTTAAACACGTATTGGAACGATAGCTTCTATACTTTATCCAATACTTTAGAGTTTTCCGAGTTAATGATTTTTATTTAACACAAGTTTCTTTGCCAATATTTGTTTAACACACAAGTATAATTTGTAATAAAAGTACCATTGAGAGATTTTACCTCAAAGGAATAATTCGATACGTTGGTAGAAAATTTAGATGTTAATTAAAAACTGATTAGCCCATGGATATCGAGAATATTAGAGTTTTATTTCATATAATAAGAATCGGTCTATTTCTTTTTAAATTAGAAGATCATTTTTTAATTTTAAGGAATCTAAGTGTTAATGAAAGATAAATTCTAGATATTTTATCACAAAGATCTTTGCAGAATATTAACCCATTAACGACCAACACCCTGAATTTTCAACAACTTTTTCAAGGCTTTTTTTCAACTAAAAAAAAAGGTTTGAAAAAATTTGAAAAAACTCATATCCGACGTATTTTGAGCTGTTCTT